>PVKA01001275.1:0-152266 GCA_004027165.1 Ctenomys sociabilis
CAATATTATGAGACTCAGGTGAGCTCCAAATTTTCTGAGCAAGGAGATTGTGGAGCCACAGAGGAAAGAGATTGAAGTTCTATAGTGTGCCTGGGGAGAGTCACATGAAGAGAAAACTTTCTCTCAGGCTCTCACAGAGAGCAATCTGGTCAAGCATTGGCCGTGACTCATCCACATGGATGACACAGACAAAGGAGCTGCTTGCCTTCTTGCAGCACATGCTAACCAAGACGCCTCAGTGTTTCTTCTTCTTGGTCCTTCTCCTGCCTCTGGGCATGCACAGTCTTAGCAGAAAGAGCCCCTGGCACTGAGCTCTTGCTTTGTTAGAACCACAACTAGCTTTCATGTTCTTTGACTGCTACATTCAAAGAAACACAGGAGAGAGCACTCTTGCTCCTCGCTGGAAACTTCTTTCAAATCTCTCAACTAAATTAAGTCTGTGGTTCCAGACAATATTCAAAATAAGACACTAAAAAAAAAAAAAATTTCAAATTTATTACATGGCAAGGGCCACTGCTGATGGTACAAATGCTTAACAAAATTTCAAAAGAAACATTGTGGAAATTAGACTGCATGCTATGGAAATGACTTTATGAAGTTAAGACATCCCAGACAGACTAGCCAGGGAGTGAGAACATCTCCAACTCTTGGATGCCTGCAGGACTGCCACCAGCAATTAGCTCTAGGCAGCTCCTGTACACCACTTTCAGGATTTCACATGTATTATTCTATTGCTTCAAACCAAGAAAGAGGAATACATGTTGACCATGCTGTTAGGTTAGTGAAGGTTCTGTCCCATTTCACTATAAACCGCTGCTCTGCAAAGCAGCCAATGAAAGGTAAGCTGGTTGCATCAGGCCAGCTACTCAGGGTCCACCCAGGCTATCCCAGCTCAGCAGGATACAGGAAAGGCCCTTAAACAAAGGGTACTCATGAGATGGGTACTCATCTGTCAGGAGTGAGCCCCAGGCTGGGACAAGGGACTTCTAGCACGGAGGTCGAGGGGTGAATAACAGCAGAAGAGGTGTGGCTGCAGGGAAGGAGTGGCACCCAGAGCTAAGGGCCCGAAGCTGCCCAGGGACCTGAGGGAAGAGGCAGCTGGAGGGGGGATAGAATGTCTGTAAGACTGATCTTCCAGGCATGCCATTAATCTCCCCACTCACAGGAAAGGGAACAACACACAAAGCATGTGCAGGTCCCTAAGAGAGAGAATCCCAGCAGCATTTCTGCATATTGAACCTTAACCATGTAAACTGCACAGTCCCTCCACCAACATTTGTGTGTTTGATCCCTTCACGAGGACTTGTCCTGGTCAAACCACCAAGAACTGCATTTTCACCACCATCTTTCTGCAGGAAGTTTCCTCACGAACACTCGCAGATGAAACAGGAGTCCTAGGAGCTTTGCCACATATACCTGGCATTGTTTCCCTGCCCCCGGCCCCCGAGGAGTTGCACGAACTTGCATCAGTCCTGCAAGAAGCCAGCTGCTGGGTCAGTGGCTGCGATAAGCCAAGGAGGAAAGCCCTGTATCCACAATGGTAAGGATGATGCATGGGGCCAGTAGGATTCCCTCAGCACTGGATGCCAGTCATATGGAACAGCACGGCTCAGGCACAGATGCTGATGTGAGGTCTGCATGAGGAAAGCAGTACTCTGACAGTGAGCAAGTGAAAGGATAGTGGCCATGCACAGATCAGCAGCCTCCTGGAGGTATCCACGTACTCATACCCAAAACCTGTGAATTCTGTGCAGATGGAATTCAGTTCTCCCATCAGAGAAATCATAGACCCTTGACAATGAGACAGGCAGGGTTCTAAGGAAGCTGGAGAAATGGGAGCCTGAGAAGAAAGCAGCGGACCCTAATGGCTGTGAAGACAATGGGGGGAGGCTGCGCAAGGGAAGGTGGCCCAGCCTGTGCACAGAAGTGCAGCCAAGGGTCTGCACTGCTTTAAGCCAGTAAACACATGTAGATTCTCCCAGTAATGCAGTCACTCTCAGGGCCTCCCAGGAGAGTGAGCCATAGGAACTGGCCTCTGGAGACACCACAGCTGGAGGCCATCACTCCACCACCTGAAGTACCACCTAAGACCCCCAAGATCTTGCTGAACTGTACACTCCCACCAAGTTCCCTTTGATTTCTCGGATTTTTCCACAAGTGCTTCTGCAATAAACTCACCCAGTGATTTCACTGCTCTTAAAGAGACAGAACTCCCACAACTCACCTCCACAGGGCTCGGCACGCATCCAGTAGACACTGAGTTCTGATGAATAAGAACCAGGAGCTACACTTGACCACCATCCCTGTTTTGATAGTCCTCAGGAGTAATGACAATCATCTCATGGCCACCCAACACCACCTTTACCACTGGGCAATCCTCAAAAGTGTGCCTGGACAGAAGATCTGAAATGCCCCGCATGGACTGGATGTGCCAACACTGTATGAAGTGTAAATAAACTGGGTAATTACCTCATAAAAACGGGAATGGGATTAAAGGAAACTGTTACCCCAAATCACTCTTCCATCACTGTATCAACTGGCTAACAGGAACAAATTTAGAAATCTTCAATACTAACAGAGGTAAATGAGATGTTTGCTGTCCCCTCAACTCTTGAAAAGCCCATGAAATCAATGTTACTAATTTTAATTGAGTGGTACAACATGACATGGTTTCTTTTTGCAGTATCTTGGGGTTGTTTTTATTTGTTTTTATTGAGCTCCCTAAGCCTATGAATTATTAGTCTCCTTGCAATCGAGAGTAACTTGTCTCCAAAAGGTTTATTAACATAATGCAACAGAAAATTCCCCTCCCCACCCCA
Organism: Ctenomys sociabilis; assembly: GCA_004027165.1. Lineage (NCBI taxonomy): Eukaryota > Metazoa > Chordata > Mammalia > Rodentia > Ctenomyidae > Ctenomys > Ctenomys sociabilis. Next base: position 2,820 of record PVKA01001275.1, read on the forward strand.
ATGTAATTTAGTTTGTTAATTGCCCAGGTAATAGTTCCTGTTCCAGTTCTGGTTGCTTTGCTTCTTAAAAATGGCTTTCCTTGTGATACACATTGCCGAACCAATGTCCGAAGGGCAAGCCATTCCACCTCAGGACTTCCTGCCTGCCTAGCCCATATAAGCCCTGGACCACCCAATCGGGGCCTGTTGACATTAGCAAATCCACATCCAATGGGTTTCACGCTGGTGTTTCTCTTTGCCATTGCAATAAAAAAGAACAACATAATATTTTTTCTTGGCCATTTTCAAGGACTAGATTTCCCTTAAATGAAGTTGGCAATGAGTCAAACTAGAATAAAAGAGTTCTTAGGTTTCACAAGTCTCATCTCCATTCTAGGGGGCCAACACAAATGTATGCTGACATAGGCAAAGACTTATTCATAATGTAAAGAGAAACCCGTGAGCATTATGTACTTAAATGTAGTAAAACCACAAGGGCAATAAAAGGAAACCCTCTTTTTTTCAAGGAACCTTAGCTGCCTTTAAAAATGATCTAGGAACCTTGATATCTTCGACCTCTCTGATCTCCCCTGAAAATAGACAATCTCTGAAGCAAAAGCAAAAGTTTTCAAATGTCTATGCTATTTAATACTCTTACTCTATTTTCTGTTAGGCAAAAATCACCTGATGAAATACATTAATCAAAATCACCGGTTGAAATACTCTAATCAAAAGAATCATACTTCGTATAATTTTATGAAGATGTCAGTATCCAGTGTACAAGATACATGGTGCTATATTAATATAGCTTCCCAAAAACATGATCACATCTGGATCACTGTCTTCATTTTATGTAAATGGTAGCCCTTTTTTCTTTACCTTAGTTTTTACATTGTCAAGACTTCAGACTTCTGTTGGTATTATAACACATAAAAGAACACAATCTACCATGCACAATGCATGTAACCATCATGTTTTTTTCCATTTCCCTTACTCACAATGTAAGCTTCCAGAAAATGGAGACTTTTGTCTAAATTGTTCACTGTTGCATGCCCAGCACACCCTACAGGGCCTGATGCAACAAATATATTAACAGCATAGATTACAGCATACATACAGATACCAGGCTTTGCTGGGGATATGCTTGAATATCAAAATAAAATGAAGAACACCAAGGCAAAGTAATATGCAGTACAGTACATAATGGAACACAGGCATGTCATCCATACAGCAATCTAACATAGCACAGCCCACATACAGCTAAGGTAAGGTCAACAAGAGGTACCAGTGAGAAGTAGTGATTTAATGAAGAGATGCAGAAACTCATGGGCTTAGAATTCAGAGGAAAGTGAAACACATGGGCCATGATATCCAAATACTGTGGATCATAGTCACATTTCAGAGCAAATGTGCACTTCGGCTAAGGATGAAACAGATGAGTGTGTGTAATACCAGGAACTACTGCAGAATAAAAATTAAAAGGATAACTGGTGTACAAATATAGAGAGGTATGGAAACCAAGACACGTCAGTACTTTAGTCTTTAGTCAACTCCAAGCCATTGGCTAGTGACACCTAGCTCTCAATTTCAAGTGCCTGTCACAACTTGTACCCAGGAAGAAATCAAAATATAAACTTCTTTCTTTACTATAAACACCATCTGAATGCACACATACTCCTGAACACACACGCATGTACTTTTATGCACACAAGGCTCTACATTAACAGTGCATGCTGCAGGAGGCTGCCATGCTCCTCTCTGTCCTACCCTGCTACTTGATGCCACACAGCTCCTTAGCTGAGACTGCACTGCCACACTGCACTGGGACGTTATCTTCAAGGAATGAGACTGAGGAACAGGAAGGTCAGAACTGATGACCACACACAGCCACCTGTGTGGCTCCTCTTCAGGGGAACCTGGTGGTGATGCTTGTGAACAGGACCCAAAAGGGAGAGGCAGCATGCACAAGACAGCCATGGATGTCCTGTCCCTCTCCCCACCATGCACAAGGGCAAGGACCCTATCTAACCAGAGACACAGGGTGCAGGGCAACTCCACTCCAGCAGGGACCAGGGTGAACACGCAGAATACGCACAGAAAGATGCTTTCAGGATGGAGAACCTTCTCAGCTACGGCAAATCTTTAAGAGCACTTAGGAAAACCCAATCATAGGGCCAATGTCACCCAGCTTCTTCGCTTTTCTGTATCTAAAGCATCGTGTGAATTGTATATAATTCATATACACTTAACAATGGGAAAGATCATACTACGTTCTATTAAAAGTAAATTAATTAAACATTGGCTATGTGAGCTGCCTAGTTAATGTCTCTTACTCCAAGTGACCAATCATTTCATTGCCCATAAAGAACTTTAAAACAGCTCCACTGAGTTTGCCCCAAATGTCACCTTTTTAACATGAGGCTTTTCTAAGGCAAAACTGCTACCTGGCGATGTGGACAGGCCAGTGCCACGTTTACAGGCCCTCTCTTTCCCCGGCGCCCTGCAGCCCCCACGCCTACGTCTTCCTGCTACCAGCTCTGACTTTCCTTTGTCAAGAGTCCTGCTCGAACTTTGTAAGCAATGAGAGCCCTTTACTTCCCCAAGTGTACAAGTCCCCCTAAAAACTTGTACACTGCATTTGTACTTCAAATTTTTCAGTGTTTCCATTTGAAATTGTATGTATTTTTTTTTAATTAAGTCTGTTGGTACAATTTAGATATCGATAAACATCATATTTATCATGGGGAATGTGTACCTGCACATGATAAGTTTTGATTCTTCCTTTTTTCCCATTTGCCTCCCTCCCTTCAACCCCTGTTCCTCTCCTCATTCACAAGGCTTTTTTTCCATTTTAGCCTTAACTTATTTTCCTTTTCCCTTCTTCCTTTCCCCCTTTTCCCTCTTTTTCTCTTTGAATAATTTCTCCCTATCGCACAATCTCTATCGTACAGCCCACCCTTATTTGCTCTTTCAGTTTCTCACACAAGGCAGACAATGCAATGTGCACAGATGTGTGTCTGGTTTATTTCACTCTGGGCTCTGATCTAGAGGTGTGCCTGTTTATCTAGAAATGTCTCAGGTTTATGCTTCTTTCTGGCACAGTAGCACCCCATTGTATATTTAAAAAAATAAAATAAAACAAAAACTTTTTCACCCATTCCTCAGTTGGTAGGCATTTGGGCTGTTTCCTGCTTAGCCATTACAAACTGTGCTGCTATAAACAAGGGTAAACATATATTGCTGTGCTCTGATGTTTTCAGTTCTTCTGGAAAGACACCCAGAAGAATAGCTAGGCCAATTGATCCATGATCCTAACTTCTGAACAATCTCCACACTGATTCCACAGTGCTGCACCAGCCTGCACTCCCACCAGCAGTGGAGAAGGGCTGATTTTCCCCAGAGCTTCTCCAGCATTTGCTGTTGGCAGGTGTTTCCATGACAGCCATTCTTTCTGGAGTTAGATGGAACCTACAGCAGTTTTTTAAGCTGGTGCTGCTGTTTGTGTAACCAGGAAGCCACTTGCTGTGGTGTGTCCTGTGCACAATAGGATGCTGCATGCCCTCTGAGGCCTCAGTGACAAGGACAGCCTGGTAACAACACAGGTCCACCTCATTTAGGGCAATCAGAAATCACCTAACACTGCCATGTGTCTCACTAGAAGGCAAAATTGCTCCTGTTTGGGAGTCACTTGAAGAAAAAATAATAATTAATCCTCAACAAAGAGCATTACTTAATAAAGTGTTAATGATTCATAGTGGAAGACAATAGTAAGATTAAAGAAAGAAAATGTCTTAATATCTGTTAATAAAGTACTGAAAGTCACCTGAAGCTTACAACTCCCCTTAGAATTTATTTGGTGACTTTGGAAATAAATGTGATTAATCACTGATTTAAAAAACAGAATCTTATTCTGAAACCTGTGATGGGGAGGGGTGGGAGAAATCTATTCTCTTTACTGACAGGACATTTTGCAGTAAGATATGATTAAATCACATAGAAAATATTAAGTAAATTTTTAGTCTATTGCACTAAAAGGGAAATAGCACATTGCAACAAACCCCTCTCAGCACTCGGCGCCTAACTGCAAACATCACCCCTGGAGCCCTCTGGCTGCTGGCCACAGCATCTCCCGGATCCTCTGTCCAGAGCGTCTCCACAAGTGCAGCCCCAAACTCAGTGCACGCTGCTGCCCATCGCTGCTCAAAGGAACAGCAGCCTCGTGGGCGGTGCCTCCGTCCTCCTCCGCCTACTGATGGATCTTGGACCCTGTCACTTTGGCTCTTTCCCAAAGTGAACACAATCACGAAAGGGAAACATTTGAATCCTTCTAGGACACCTAGGCAGCCACACAGCAAGGCTACCGACACCCATAAGGCAGACTTGCAGTATACCTGCTCCAGACACATCGTCATCGCTGCTCCTGCCTGGAGGCCCCTGACATTATTCAGCCGGTGAGCACCTCCGCTCCAGGGGGGCAGGGCCGCCCTGGGCAGCCCACAGTGAAGTCAGCTCCGCAGGGCCCTGAAGGGGACCAGGCGAACCTCCCGCCCTGGGCAAGGATGACCAGCTCCTGGGAACAGAATTGTCCTGGGAGCAGAAGCTAGAAAACGAGGCAAAGATGAAGTCTACCAGATGCAGCCAGCCTTGGATCACGGCTGTGCAGGCCTCTTTCCCTGGCCCATAGCCCTCGCACTCATGTCTTCCTGTTGTCTTTTCGTCTCGGGCTTTCCTTTCTCAAGAGTCCTGCATGATCTTCATAAGCACTGAGCACTCCCTTTACTTCCCAAAGAATGCTTTCACCCTTGTAAATTCACGGGCTGGCTGACTTTTTATTTCCTTTATCAGCGAAGCAAGAGCCTCCACAGGCCGGTGGTGGAAGAAGCCAGTAATCTCTGTTAAGTAAGATGCTTGATCACCAGCGCCACCACCATGAGAAGACAGCCCGGGTGGGGACCGGTGCAGATGGAGGCGAGAGCTCGGTAGGGCCAGGCCGGGTGAACAGCACAGGAAGCAACTGCCCTCAGCACCACAGCCACACGCAGAGCACCTGTGTGGAGCAGGAAGACCATGCTGGAGTCCTGCAGACTCCTGTAGAAGTCATCAGAGGGCCTGCAGGTGAAGGCCACAAAGAACAGACCAGGGAAGAAAATGCATATGCACAGTCCAGGCTTCCCGTGAGGACCCAAGGGTGGAACCATTCGCCTCCTCAGGCGAGGAGACCAGGGGACACTAAGCAGAAGTAGCTCATCCTGTCCCCAGGGCTGTGGCAGGGACACTGAGCTCCAGCAGTGCCCACTCGCCTAGGTCCACAGGGCCAGGAGCTCCAAGCAGCCTTCACCTTTACACCCAGGCACATCACCTACAGTACGGGGGGCCTCTGCCCACCTATCTCTGCCAGAGAGAGGGGTCCATGTGGCCCAAGCAGAGCTTCAGCTCTCCCTGCCATGAGCTTCCCCATCTGCTGCCCAGCAGGGATATAACCTCAAGTTCCACCACTGCCACATGAGTGTGAGCTCGGTGACCTCGCACAGGATCCAGTGTATGCTCCTGTCCCCTTCCCTTAGTCTGATGGCTGTGAAGTGAGTGCCACTGAAGGGTCACCTTAGATTCAGGCCTGGAAGCTGCATGCAGAGGGTACCCGGCCCTGACTGCCGTGCTCTAGGCTGCACATGAGGGATGAGCGCACACTCATCCAGTCACCTTGTGTCACACAGGCTCAACCTGAGCCCCAGATGACAGGACACCCCAGCTGAGCACCCGAATGCCCTGCCCTGCGACCTCGGGAAGTACCTGCCCGAGATCTGTGCAGCCAGTCTCATCAGTCCCAACAGTCCAGTCATTAGGAGCACAGCCAGATTGGGAAGCCACCAATGGGAGGATCAAGCAACAACAATCCTGGAGGTTTCATTAAAAGATGGTGCTGAAATATCACGTACTTTTTCCTCCTCTGGAATCCAGGCAGACAGGAGTGTGGCAGATGTACCTTCTTGCCATCACTGCCACTATTTCATGGCTGTTCATAAAAACTCTTTTCTGCGCATGCCAAGTTGACTGGAAAGTTCAAGTTCTGCATAGGAATCCATGTCCTTGAATTTCCTTGCACTAGTTTTTTTTAGGGAAATTCAAATGGAGATGTTCCTGAGTGAAGAACTGTTGGGAACAGAGCTGTGGCTTTTTAAAGTTTGTATCTTTCATGAAAAGAGCAGTAGCGCAGGCACATATACTAACTAATTGGGGATCTGCTCACTTGCTAAAATTACAAAAAGGAATATAAAAGTGTGAGGTATTAACATATATGCTAAAACACTCGAGCTTTTACTTTGCACAGTTGCATCCAATTTAGTAGATGTAGCATCTTGAATAAAACTGAGAACTTGCAAAGGCTTTCTGCAGACATGTTAAGGACGGGGCTGCTGAGGGCAGATGAGGGTCGCAAATAAAGCATTTGCTTCAGCGCAAGAGTAAAGGCAGAGGAAACCAAACCTACAGCTGAACTCTCGAAAGTTCTAAGAATTAATATGCGTAGTTGCTTTCCTACATGTATTCTTCCTAGAAATATCCCAGCTATGCAATAATGGATGGTCATATATATTTTCCAAGTAATTAAGTAATGGAATGATTCCATAAGAGGGATCTGAAAACCCAAGTGGATCCAGGATATAAAAGTATTTCCTAATGAAGAATTAGGCAAGTAACCTGGGGAAAAAATCACTCTTCTACAATGTCCAAGTATTGAACTTATCCAATAATAGTTACCCACTATCCCTGAGCCCATAAAGCAATTTTCATAAAATTGGAAGGATAAATTATTTAGGCAATACAGCTCCCGGCACTAGTTTTTGGCTTTCCCAAAGAATACTAGCAGTGTTAGTGAACCAGCAAAGATAATTACACTACTCAGTGTGGGAAAAGTCATCCTTTCCAAACTTCCAGTCTAGGGTTGTGGAGATAGTTCATTGACATAAGTGCCTGGGTCCTGAGTTCAACCCCTGATACCTAAAAATGAAAAGAAAAAAAAAAATTCCAGTCTAGGGACCTACTAAATCCCCAGGCTTATGACTACCACTGGGTGTCCAGTCTCCTACCTACTGCCCAGTAGGAAAGCACTTACCTAGCCAGGACAAGACCCTGGGTTCAATCCCAAGACCCTCATGCAAAGAAAGAAAACACAACAAAAACCCAACAATACTCTCCTGCTGTGAGGTCAGAGTTCAAAGTTCAAAGCTCACACTCACCTTGCCCGCTCCAGTGGTTTTGTCTTAGGTCCCCACAGCTAAAGCAATCCATCCCTGTGGTCCACATCACATATCCTGTCTAAGAAAACCACCGAGGCATATGGAATATTTTCCTTGTAGAAAGGCACTCTCCATGAGCCCTGAATTATATTTCCAGTAATGAATTCTCCTCCAGCTCTAACACACGAGTTATATAACATATAATTATTTTATTTATAACTCTTCTGATGCTGGCTCGATGCATAGCTCATCAAAGTGCATTATGTGGACTTCTGCATTCCACTTTGCCACCCAGATTCAGACAGCCACGCATTCATTTATCCATGCTGACTGAAGCCTGAGTCATCCAACTTCAGTAAGCATGATGGACACCGGGGAAGGCTCTTCTCACTGCCTGGTTTACTGCAGGGACAGACAGCAGGGGAAGCCCCACAACAAGAACCAGCACCCAACCAGTGTGAGCTGGGCCATGCAGGCAGGTGGCTCCGAGGCAGGAGCCCCGAGGGGACGGATGGGGACCACTACGGTTCTAACTCCGTTCTGTGAAAAAGACAGCCAGATAAACTGAAAAGCCATATCCGTCTTTCCTTCCTCCATCTCAGTGTGGTTGAATGACAGCCTTGCCCTTATCTATTATATAGCTCTTCAATGGAAATTAACAAATAATCCTTGCAGGAATTTCCACCAGTTCCCTTGCTGTCGAAAAAGCTCACTGGCTCTCCAGACACTGTCACATTCAGATGTTTTCACCCCAGGAGCCCTGGCCCACTGGCCACAAAAACCAGGCTCCCAACAGCATGGAGGCAGCTCCAGCCCAATGGCAGGGATTTGCATAGACAGACATCATTCTCTGAGAACTGAGCTCCACTATTGACGCTGGCCACTGCCCTGTCCAGGACCACCCTTTCTGCTAGGGGCGAGCAGACAGAATTCCCTGTGAACTCTGGAATTTCCTACAATGACTGTTTCCAAATGCATTCCTACCCTAGCTATGCAGGCAAGACTCCTGTCTGTAAGGTGTTTGGCTAAGGTATCAGATTGCTTGGCCTTGGGGATATTCCTACATATACAAGGAGGGATCTTGTGGGCAGTAGCCAATGGTCACAGGAATTCAACAATGATTCCTACATTACACACTACTGTCTTCAGTGTAGTTAGATTATCAGATATAAGCATACGAAACTGATCAAAATAGAAATTTTAAGCATTAACCACTACCTTCAAAAAACTGACAGAAATTAGTAGAATAGCAATCCTATACACACACATACACACACACAACACACACACACACACACAGGATTCTTCCTCATCTTTTTTTTCTTTCTTGTCTCCTTTCGCCCATCCCAATTGTTCATTCCTTTTGAGGAGTTTCCTTCCCTTTTCCTGTATCCATTGTATCTTTCAGATTTTATTTACTCTCTCAGTTCTTACACTAGGGAGAAAATTCAATGTTGACACCTGTGGTCTGATTTATTTCACTTATGAGCATGGCCTCTAGTTGTATCCATTTACCTACAAAAGCCTCTAGTTTATCTTTCTTAATAGCTGATTAATACTTCATTGTATAACAATGTTTTACCATTCCTCAGTTGATGGGTATTTGGGTTGTTTCCAGGATGACAAATCATGCTGCTATAAACATGAGTACACACATATCACTGTGGTATGCTGTTTTCAATTCATTTGGAAAACTACCCAGAAAGGAAAGAGCTGGATCAAATGGGATTTCTAATCCTAGTTTCTGTAGGAGTGAATAACTAAAAATCAATAGCATTCCTGTACATAAACAACAAACTCACTGAGAGAGAAATTAGGGAAACAACACTCTTCCCAATGGTGTAAGACAGAAAGAAGAAAGAAAGAAAGAAAGAAAGAAAGAAAGAAAGAAAGAAAGAAAGAAAGAAAGGAAGGAAGGAAGGAAGGAAGGAAGGAAGGAAGGAAGGAAGGAAGGAAGGAAGGAAGGAAGGACTAAAGAAAGAAAGAAAGAAAGAAAGAAAGAAAGAAAGAAAGACTTAGGAATTAATCTATCAAAGAAAATCAAAGATCTATACAATGAAAATTACAATATTTTGAAAAAAATAGAAGAGAATTTCAGGAGATGGAAAAACATCCCTTGCACATAGATATGGAGAACCAAAACTGTGAAAATGGCCACACTCCCAAAATTCTTATTCAGATTTAAAACAAGTCTAATTAAAATATCATTAGCATACCTCACAAATAGAGAAAACATTCCTAAAATTCATTTGGTACCACAAGAGACCTAGAACAGTAAAGGCAATTCTGGTCAACCAAGAAAAGATAAGAAGCATCACAATCCCTGACTTGAAATTACACTACAAAGATACTTTGATAAAATCAGCATGATACTGGCAATAAGAGAGATCTGAGGGTTAATGGAACACATTAGAAGATGCTGATATAACTACAAACACATTAAGCCACCTTATCTTTGATAAAGGGGCCAAACACATTTACTGAAAAAAGATAGCCTCTATAACAAATGGTCCTGGAAAAACTGGCTTGTATAGTCCCCCCCAGTGTAAGAACTCAAAAGAATAAATACAAATAGAAATGTATAACACAATTAAAAGGAAAGTGAGACTTAAGGATTTGACAATAAAGAGAGGGCAAGGACAAAAGCTAGAAAACACGACAGGGGAAAAGCCATACATTTATAAGCACAAGATGGTTAAGGCAATGATCCTGAGAATCTTCAGCAGGTTTTTGAAACTAGCAGCCAATTCATAGGTTTCTCACCCTGAATAAACTATATATGCTGATACCTGTGAATTGCACTGAAGATAGCAATATGTAATACTAGGGTCATGCTTGGAATGCCTGTCATTCTAGTCTTCTAAATATGTACTGTTTATCATGTCATATCAATTAGGGCTATACTATCTGTCAAGTAAATGTTTGTTTAAAAAAATAAAGGGTAAGAAATGAAAACAAAGACAAGAAAAGAATGTCATAGGACTGTCCTACTACAATGCTGTATATGGTTAGACTTCTAAATTTCTGTGTAAAAATATGTAATTGTTTATTCCTTTTTTAAAAATATATTTTATTTTTTAATTTTTTTCTTCATATTGTATAGCAACTTAAACATATCAATACTTGATGGAAAATATCTGTTCCAGGTCATGCCTAAGATGTTTGATATTCAGACAGATAGTGAGGTTAAGTTTGGCTGCCTATGTTGTAGGGTAATAATAAGCTTCTTCTCTGGAGAGATAATAACTTAAGTTTGTAGACCAAAAGTTAGAAAAAAAAGAAGGGCTACAAGGACAGTGAGCATTTTGACCCTATATATGCTGGTACCACCACCAAAAAAAAAACACCTATATAACAAGAAATGTCAGTGCAGACTTTCAAGAATTACAAATTTCAAGCTAAGTGAGGATTCAGGATATAGGCAAACCTGTACTGCAACATCATGTAACTCAGTGATGTCCAGATTTTCTGATCAAGAAGATTATGGGGCCACAGAAGAAAGTGATCAATGATGTAGAGTGTGCCTAAGGAGAGTCACATGGAGAGAAAACATTCTCTCAAGCTTTCACACATAGAGCAAATTGGTCAAGCAATGGCCATGACTCATCCACATGGCTGACACTGACAAAGGATCTACAAACTGTGATACAGGTGTCAGGCTAAATCCTGAGGGTATTTGACTGACCTTCTCAGATACAAAAGTTACATTTCTTGTTATATAGGCCTTTTTTTTTTTTTTTTTTTTTTTTTGGTGGTGGTACCACTGATTAAACCGGCGCTTATGCAGCTAAGCTATCTCCCTGGCCCTGTTATATAGGTATTACTTTATGTTGGTCTTAACTATCCAGCAGAAAAGTATAGAAATAAAACATTAAAAGTAAAGCCATATTAATATGCTAAGCTGTAAAAGGCTCAAATCAACAACTTCTGACATTGCCAGTCCTACAGATAACCTACTATTATTATGGACAGGATATTATTGGAATATTTTGCTGAATTCACACACCTAGAATATTTAAATGACAATGGAATACCCTTCTCTGACAAAACTAAACAAGAAAAGGGGATACAAATGAAGGACCATTTTGTATCTATATATTCAAAACTGTTAAGATAGATATATAGCTATTTTCTCTTAATTCAATGAATAGAAAGATTTGTTCTAATAGCATTTATGGACAGGACATCATGTCTGCATCTTGTACTATGGATAACCACTAAGAAGACAACAATATACAATGTATTAATTATTGAAACTGTCTTACTAATCAGTTTTGAAACTGTCTCATTGCTATTTGTTTCTCAATAAAATTATTTTTAAAAAAGGAAAAGTGTCTTACCACATGCCAAAAACAAGATCCAGGTATAGCAACATGCACTAAAGTCAAAATGGATTGAAAATCTAAGCATCAAAACAGAGGTACTAAATCTGCTGGAAGAGAAAGTAGGTAGATTTCTTGAAGATGTAGAAGTAGGCAGAGAATTCGTAAACAAAATCCAAACTTCATGGAAAATACTTCAAAGAATCAACAATTGGGATTGTAACCTTCATCTGTATCTGCTTTTTTTAATTTAGTTTTCATCTTACTGAAAAGTTTCTATACATCAAAAGAAATCACCAACACAGTAAAAAGAAAACCTGTGAATTGGGAAAAAATCTTAACCAATAATCACTCAGAGAAAGGACTTCTATGTACAATATATAACCAAGTGTTTGACCCCTGAGGGATAGGCCTGGGCTTCTGCCTCAGCAATGACCCTGCCACTGGGTCAGGGCTGGAACTTTCCACCCAGACCATGAGGTTAGAGCTTCAAAAATATGAATTTCAGAGGACTCTAGATTCCAGATTTTCACATTAGGGATATTTAACCTAAACTCAGAGTTGTTCAACAATGTCTTGATTTAAAATCTACAATACATGTAAGGAGAGTCAGAACAACTGTTTATCTAACAGGGCATCCTCATGGACCTCCACAGATGCATCAGGTGACCACTCCCTCAGCTCCTCCCTGAGGAGAATGTTCACAAGCAGGCCGAATATCCCAAAAGTAGCATGCATGACCTCATATGGAAAGTCATAGTTGAAACACAGCACACTGAAAACAATGTCTACAATTACTTTAGGGTGAGATTGGACAGAAAAGGACAATGAATGGTTAAATTTTAAAACTGTAGTTGAATAAAATACATTGCCAATGATCCCTTCAAACTCTCCCCCACCACCACCACCCAATTCCAAAGCACTTTCTAACATCCTTGATAGTGAGGCTGCTCAGGAAGTCCACTTCCTTGAATTTCTGGAGCTGAGCTGTTGTGGTTTCTTCAGTGTCCTGAACTGATACAAAATGCTAGCCTGCCTGGTCATTGTGACTTTGATGAAGAGCTAGAAGCACATGCTGCTGTATCTGAGGAATAAGGTGCATGAGGGCACTGAGAGATTCGCCAGCCTGGCTTTCCACTGGCCATCCCTCAGCAGCATGTCTCATAAAGACCCGCAGGAAGAGGACTCCAGAACTGCCTCAGAAAGCAGCCAGAGCAATGGCATAAGTGTGTCTGCAATGTGAGGGAAGATGTGGACAGAGATGAATGGCAATGGATCTGTTACTGTAATATATTTTCAAATACAAATAGTCACCTTATATTCTGACCACACCTCACTTAAGATATATGTGAAGCACAAATTAATTTTTTACCAATTTCTGAGTCACGATATGCAAATATTCCAAAATCTAAAAAATCAAAATCCTAGACACTTTCTTTCCCAGCATTTATATTCATATATCATGCATGAAACTCCTTTCTGCTATGTCACCTAGCTAACCCACCACCGTTTTAGAATACACAAGGCACTACTGCCTCAATAGCATGAGATGGGAGGACACCATGATGCTTATGGTCTATTACTTGCACTGAAGTGGAGACCCTACAGAAATGACATCTAATTTTTAAAAAATCTTACAGATTACACATACAGAGTGCTCTTCCCCAAGAAAAATGATCTGCTTAAAATGCTATACAAATATTGATATTATATATTCCTGCCATTTTCAAAAAACATTTTGGAACAATTTTCACAGCCAGTTTAGCTATCATAAAGAAAACCGCCTTGTACAGTATCTCCATTTCTGGCAGGGAAATAGCATTACCAACTGCCATGAGGCTCTCTAGTTTCCAGACATGGGTATGTGCTCTTTGTAATTTTTTAAAATGACATTTAAAATAAATAAATAAAAGGGACAAAGACAGGAGGATAGTCCAAGGATATATCTCTGGATATTTCGAAGACTATAAGACGTGAACCCACTACTGCACATGAAATTCTATAATGCACTGTGAAGGAGGAAACATTGTAGCAATCAGCCTACAACACCCAATGTGCACCCTTGGAGAAAGCAGACACAACTCAGGCACTTGGGGGCTGAGAACAGAGGACAAACTGCATGTGCGGTGGGAAAGCCTCCCCAAATGCAATGCGTGGCATTTGTGCTCACACCAATGAGCAGCACCAGGGCACTTGCAGATGCCCTGCAAGGTCCCCAGGACAAATGACACCCTGTCTTTAATAGGGCTGCACCATCTCACAGAATTAGAACAGCATTCAGAGGAAGCAAAGTAGGAACAAATTTCTCTGATGGATTTTACTCACATCAACGAGCTGGGTAACTCCACTTGCTGTTTTCGCCAGTGTGACAAGGTCTTCTTGCATCTTATCCACCCATGACTTGATACTGCAGAAATGAGAAAAGAATATTCTGTCAGTCCTGTAACAAATAAAGGCCACATGATGTAAATCATAAACACGCTTAACCCACTCACTAAATGGCTTTGACACCTTCTGTTCTCTCTTAACTCCGTAAGTCCCACCTTCCCATTCCACCTTCAAATTGAAAAGTTACTGAAATGTTTAGGGTCCTGAAATTTCCCCTAATGAAAAAGACAAAAATAAATGTCCACACTTGTAATCTCAGCATTCAGGAGACTGAGGCAAGAGGCCTGTCATACTTCCATAGTTTGAGTCCAGTTTAGGCCACATAAGCAAGTTAAAGGCCAGGCTGCATTACACAGTGAGACCCTGTCTCAAAACAACAAAAACACAAAAATAACAGCTACCATTTGCAACAGGTTGAAAAAAATTCATTCATAGTTTTAAAAAATTCTATAAAGATAAAAATGCAAGAGTAATCCCACCACCCCATAATAACAGCTCTAAACACTTAAGTCATATACCTCTCTGGTCTTTTACAATTCTTAACCTTAGTTTAGAGTCTACGCTCTACAATTCACATATCTTTGTCTTTATGTCCTATGACTGCCACACAGTGTCACAAGTATTTCGCAAGCATTACCACTACTACACATTCCATATCTCTATATCCCACAACCCACTGGCCCATCCTCCTCTTCCAAAGACATCAGCTTTTAACAACTACAAATGACACCGCGGCAAGCATCTTAGTCCACAGGCCTGAAAGCTTTTGCTTCCCCAGCAAGGATCTTAACTTTGGAATTACTGGATCAAAGCTTAAACTTTCAAACAATGGTTTTGGTCATGAAAATAATGATTAAAGAATTTAAGTGTGTGTCCTTTTCAGCGGTATTCTTCAGATCAGTGCGAATGAGTACAACCCCAAAGCTATGTTGTAGCTTGACTTTTTCTGGCATAGAGACCTGATTGAATAGCACACACTGTTTCTCATTTGGGTCCATGTAATTTAATTTTCAATTCTTCACTACACTTAATTTATTCATTCTCCTGTTATGGATCATCTCCCCCAAGGCAAATGCAAGAAAGCAGGAGCAGTGGACTAAGAACAGGAAGGGCCAGCCACATAGCTCAGTGGACTAAAATGCTTGCTTAGGCAGAGTGCAGCAGCCAGGGTTCAATACCTGGAGTGCCATGCTAGCCCTACCCCCAAGGTGCACTGCGAGTGCATTGAAACTGGGCATGCTGGTACACGCCTGTAATCCCAACGCTTGGGAGGTTGAAAATAGGAGAATCACTATGAATTGGATCTATGTAGGGAGACCATGTAGACCCTGTACTAAATACAAAAAAAAGAAGAAAAAAAAAACTATTAAATTTTTTTTTTTAAATGAAAGAACAAGAGATGGTTTAATACCTGAAGTTGCATTTCTGTCTACGTATGTATGACCTGACACATGGAGCTTAACCATGCATTCTCCTCGTCCTCAGCAAAGAATTTGGACACTACACAGAGGTCATGAATCCTTTTCAGAAAAATTTAAATGTAATGGAATAAAACGTTAAATGAGGAATAAAAGGACAGCACAACAACTTATTTACATAAAGTTTAGAAGAAACATATGAAAGAATAATGAGCTGAAAACTAAAGAAGAAAACTGGAAGTTATAAAATAAAGAATGAAGGGCTGGCCACATAGCTCAGCAGATTAAAGTGCCTGGAAGCAGGTGCAGGAGCTGGAATTCAATCCCTGGGCCTGCTGTGCCAGCCTCACTCATAGGACTCACTGAGATGGCAATTGAGACTGGGCATGGTGGCACACACCTGTAATCCCAGCTTTTGGGAGACGTAAACAGGCAGATCAACATGAGTCCGATCTAGTAGTGAGACCCTGAACACCCTATAGACCCTTCCCTGAAATACAAAAAATAAAATAAGGAATGAAATGCCTCAGAGAAAAACAGGAACGATTTGCATGTAAAACTAGCTACTAAATAAAATACATTAAAACTAAGAATATTTTACCACAAATAAAAACAAAGAATATTTATTTAACCATGCTTCATCAATAGGATACAGAAATACATCAATACCAAAAAAATGTAAAATAAACATTACAGAACCATTATAGTGAATGCACACATAATCTTATTCTAATATTAGTTGGTAAAACTCATGAACTGGTGCATATATTTACAAAATGCCACACATGCTAGCCAATTGGCATTCTTAGTGTTGCTATGAAGTAAATATCACTGTTTCTCTTTTACATTAAGAAAAAGATGACCATGGGGTACAGTTGGAAGTGAAGGCCACAGACACTAGCTCCTAATGGAGCTCAGACGACCCCACTGCTCTGAGTGGTTGCTGAATAAATTCTAGAAGCTGGAGGAAATAAATCACCTCCATGCATGTGGTTCCCAGCACTGACAAAGAGTAAGAATTGTTCCACATCCTTTATCTGAGAAACAAAAAGAAAATAACCCAGCTCTCACCTTCTGAAACACTGTGTGGCTTTCTCAGCAAAGCCCTCTATTAACAAATAGAGATTGACAAGAGAAAAACATGTGAATTTAGTGAAAATGATGCAACGTTTGGGTGGTGCTGGGGTAGGAGAGCCTCTGCAGGTGGAGTGCATCGAGAGGCACCACTGGAGAGCCAGTCTGGCCTAGCGGTCAGCAACTGTCGTCCAGCGTCCTGTCTGCTGTGTGATGCCACTTCTCTTTGGCTACAGGCAGCACACCTGTCTCATGAAAGTGTCAAGGAGGCAGGGATGGAGCAGGGTTTCATCAAATGTTCTTTCTATAACCTTCCCAGCACCTGTAGTCTCTCCTCCTCCTCTGGGCCTCAATGGTGTCTTTCCTGAATGACGCTGAAAGATCTTCCACAATTCCTCCCTTCAGAATCCCTGCACTCTGCAGACTGCTGTGGCACCACCATCTCCAGAGGACCCACTCTCTACTCTCCAGAGCCCTCACTATAGTTGATTGCCTGCCTGCCCCTGTGGGCTCATCTTGGAAGCCCTGCATTGCTCTATAAAGCACAGCATCACCACCACACCTGCAATGCTGTGGAGACTTCTCTCCCAGACATAGAGCCCACTAGCTGCCTCGTCTACAGTGCATTGTCTTCACCTGTACATCTACACACAAGTCCCTATATAATTTTTCCAATGCATGGGTTGGGGACCCAGCATGTACGCCTTTCTGGTTTCCATCCACAGCCCTGTGCCCAGGGGCGAGGGACTCCAAGGCCTTGCACACCTCTTCTTTCTTGTACATTCCACAGCAAAGGCTCAACAGTCAAGTACACAGAGGGCCCCTGAGCTATCAGCCTTCCTAAACTGGCCAACTTTCTGTTGACAGCAGGTCCTGGGATGGTGCAGTCCACACTCTGTAGTGGCTGTTGACATGCTTGCTTCCATTTGGTCTTCCCCTCTGTCCCCTTCCCCTTCCCTTCAGTGAGTAAGTCTCAACCCTCCTTACTTCCTGGCTCCTGCCTAGGCCCCCTTCTCACTTTCTCTTCTTCTCCTAAGCCATCACCCACTGTGTCAGGAAAATTTATTTCATCATATTCATATATTTTGACTTATTCAGGTGGCTTTGGGCCTCTCCTTGTCTAATAATACTCCATTATTTTGAGAATATAATCTAAATGCTTCCAAGCACTCAGACTTTGGTCTGGTCCATGTGTCCAGCAGAGAGCATGAAAACAATAGATGAATTAAGAAAGAAGAAGTATAACCAAGAAGACACCAATCAAGGTCTAGGGAGGCTACGATTCAACAGACATTTGACCATAAAGGAAAAGCTCAAGTAAAAGTTAGAAGCAATAAGTAGGAAAACTATCGGAAAAAGTTGGGACAGTTCTACTTTAATGGTGTCCATGCTCAATATGATGAAGGAAGCAGAGACATCTGCCCATACAAAGTCAAAAAGGAAGGTGGAGGTTTAGAAATAGTGGGCAGGGAGTATTTAAGGATTTGCAGTGCACTGGGGTCCTCAGGTTCCAGTGGTTCTGCCCGGACCACAGTGTGGCTGTCACGAGCCCTGGGGTTCTGAGAACAAGATCAGACAGTAGCGCTCAGAGGAATGTGGGCCGTATCTCAGCAGGCGGGGACGGGGGCGAGGCAGGGCTAGGCACAGGCCCTGAAGATCTCAGGCACCAGGTGCACCCAACACTACTAAAATGCTCATTACAATGTCATGGCACTCACATGCACTTGTATTTTCTATACAATTTTTTTCTAACAAACCTGAACAAAACCCTATAGTATTATCTTTAGGGCATTGGGAGGATGCAGTAGTACCAAGCCTCAAACCTTTCTCATCACTTTTGGAATTTTTAGCTGAAAAGCTTAATGAAAAAATATGCTGTGGCAAAAAAAAAAAGGCAGAATGTGGCCCCAGTACACACAGTTTTAAATCTTTTGAAACTGTAGAGAGGTGCTTTAAAAGAACAAACTCTGAAAATCACTGTAAAAGAAAAAAATTCCTAAAAGAAAAAGATTTCTCTCTAGTTTAGCAGGCTACTTGAAAGCCCTCCTCTCAGAAGTAGATGTGTGTGCTGACCTCCCTCAGACCGAGAACCCAAGGAGGCCTGGCTCTCCCAGAAGCCCGGAAGCTGGTGGCGGCTGCCTGGTCTCCACCGGAACACACCTCAGGCTTTCACGCAGGCAACAAGTGCGCACTTGCGCACTTCAAGTTTCCAGTGCACCAGAGCCTGCGGAGCGAGGAGCCAAGAGTTGAGTGCGCTGAAGTCAAGAAAGCCAGAAGGACTGAGATTAACACAGAGGAAGTGGAGAAGCGCTGCAGAGAGAGAGCAGGCATGCACCTGAGGCCCCCCACAGGGAGACTCACGCCCCTTCCGACCCGCCCTATGGTGCCACTTGAAACCGCCAACTCTCCTGTCCCTGTCCTCGCTCCTCTCCACTCTCCTGAGGCCAGTCATGTCCCAACCCCCCTTCCTGTCCTTATTTGTACTTCTTTAAAATCTCATGTTTTAGTTACCGCCTTGGATTACACTGGTCCTAAACTTGAGCTCTAGTTCACCTTAGGGACCACTCGGTCACCTCACTCTGCAAAGATGGACAAAATGAAGCAGCACCTTTCCCTAAATGCCCCATCCACCTGCGAACTTCCCCCTTTAGAACTCAAACCAAGGACAGCCCTCTAACTGGGCTTCTGTTTGTTTTCTTACTTTTCCACGGTTAGGGCATATATATGTCATGTTCACTATCACTACATTGTTAAGATTTCTAGCAAGCACACTTGAATATAGTACACATAAATATTCACTAAATAAATAGAACAATGTGGAGAAATTAAATGCAATTGAACTTAAAAAAATCATAGCCCACATCAGAAAACAATGGCTACTGGACAAGAGCTCTTACAGACAGCATCCACTTATGACAGATGGCAGATTTTCCAAATGTGGGATTGTCCTGAAAAGAAATGATAAATCTCCAGATGTCTCCTTAAAATTCCCAATACTTCAAGTGCGTGTGCAACTCATAACAGACAGTGTTATAATTCCTTTGTCCTTATAACAATGCATTTAAAGTTCACTAACAATTTGTCTGCAACTATTTGGGTGCCAGGGTCAGTGAGATAGCTCAATGGTCTACAGTGCCTGCTTAGGCAAGCTTAGGCAAGCACAGGGGCCACGGTTTGATCCCAGGCACCACATGCCATGCCAGCCCTGCCCTCAGGGAGGACTGAGCCGGCCAGAGTCCAGAAATGGTGGTGCACACCTGTAATCCCAGTGCTAGAGAGGCTGAAAGCAGGAGGACCATCATGAATCTCAACTGTGTAATGGGGCTCTGCAACAAGCAAATACCTTTAAAACAAAATCTATTTGGTGCCATCTGCACAGCTAACGCAATTTGCAGCATTCATGAGGCTACCTCTAAAGACTGAGGCAAAACTTATTGAATAACTCAATAACATTTTATGTCTTCTACTTCCATTTATTGTGCAGAAACAGTCCAAATTTTGAAAGCAAACATGTAAATCAATCACCTTTTTGTTATATTTGAGAGAAAAAAATCCTTGCCATTCAATTACAACTGTTCCATGTAGGGCTGGACTTGCTCCTAACAGGCTTTCAAGACACTAATGCATAGTTCCAAAAACTCTGGTTTACAAAAGAAGAGAAGATGGCAATCTGCTTCATTTTGCATCCACTTGGGGAAAACCAAATTCAGAAAAGAATAGACAGCAGCCTTGTGTGATCTCTCCTGAAGGTCATCGTGCAGCAGAAAGCATCCATTCTTCCTAGTTGTCTATCTAATTGTTTGAAAGGCTGAATTAGAGAGAACTTGTCTGCTTGGAGCAGTGGGGTGGAGTGACAATGGGGTCTACCCCGATGGACAGACCTTCCGTACTCAGTTTGACAGCGGTGGTCCTGGAGCAGCACACAAAATCACTCCAGTTTTTTCTTTCTTTTTTTTTTTTTCTCGAAACTGGGGATAGAACTCAGGCCCTTCTGCTTGCCAGGCAAGCACTTACTCTACTGAGCCATCTCCCCGGCAACCACTCCAATTGACGAGAATGGAACAGTAAGGATAGCCTGTGCCTTCCACATCCCCTGGGCTTATTCCCCTCATAGTAATGACAGAGAGAAACCAAGAAGTGGGGCTCCACTTGACTATGCAGAGGGGAAGGAGGAGGCGTGAGGCCCAGGGGAGGGGAGGTTCCTGTCCTGCAGGGTCTGTCCCACAGCAGCTTTCTGCCCAGGCCACTATTTTTAGGAAATAATATTATTTTTAACACAGAAAATAAAAAAAAAAAATGCAGTTATGCCTTATAGAGCAGAGAAAAAATTAAAATATCAAAAATCTGAAAACAGAGCATTTCATTTGTGCTAATACATAAATAGCTTATTCATAAAGCTGAAATCATAAGATCCTATATTTCAAAAGTCAAGTGCCCCATTTGCCAGAAATCTTCTACCAATTCCAAACAGTGCCTATTTCTGTTATATAATAAACCACCCACAGTGTCCCTGTAGCTGGGTAAAAATAACATGAGTAAGATTTAGAGAACCAAGACTTGCAAGCATGCTAAAAGTGCATGTTCAGGGGATGGGTAAGTATACAGTGGGATGGTTATGTGCATGTGCGTGTGTGTTTGTGTGTGTGCACGCGCATAGGGAGATCTTAGTATCTACACTAAATTGCAAGACTATTGGTGAAATGGTGACCATGCCAGGAATACTGGTTCCTGAAATTATTCTCAATTTAACTATTTTTAAGAACATTGCTAGTCTGTTTTTAGAAAGCTGTTTTGCCTCATGGACAGCTTGCATATTTCATTTTTTGTCTAGAGTAATGCTGGGAAACACAGAAGGGATGGGACTGTAATGCTCAGAGTGCAAAGGTAAAGTATTTAAGAGCAGAAAAAGCTGACATCACTAATCTCTCTGACACTTGTTTGTGTTTTGTGTTCTTCTGGCTTCGTTTTCTGCTGGGCTTTTCGTGTGTGTGTGTGTGTGTGTGTGTGTGTGTATGTGTGTGTGTGTGTGCATGCGCAGTTAATCCACTTTACAATCATATTCACATTCTCAAAGGCCGGAGGTTCCTTCTGAGACCTATCTACCTCTTCACCGTCTTGAATTGATTTTTGTTTCATCTAAGCATTTTTAAAAATGGTTCTGTTAATATTGTCTGCCTCAGCTGCAGCAAATTCCTCCCAGCTTGCAAACAAATAAGCAATGCACTTTAGGGCTGATCGGAAAGGGGTTTTGCACAGGAGCTGGCAGGAGGGCCGCACACCCTGCCCACCCCCTGAGGCCAGACGCCCTTTGTCTTTTATCCTTCACATCACAGTCAGTTACAATCTCCAGCATGGTCCCCGTGCTGCTGGTGCCAGCGGAGGTGTCCCACATGGCACACAATCTGCTGCTGGTGCCTCTATGAAGCAAATGAGCTGAATTTCTAATTGCTCATTACAAACCTCCATTCATTTTCCTGAAAACCTTTCCTTTCACTGCTGTATTTTTCCTCAGGCACTGCAGACTGCTCACAAAATTTATCTTAGCCTAATTCAAGCATGTAAACATTATTTAATGTCATGATCAGATTTCCACATTTCCCTTTGTCTCAATTATTATCCATGCAATCAAAGTATTTCCAATACTGCAAAATACCCAAATATTGATTATACCATGATTCGGGTGTAATGGTCAACCTGTTTCCCCACATGGATTAATACTTCTAGTCAAGCTTGTTTAACTATTTCACAAGCACACCCATCCATCACATTCCACTCCCTAAATCACTTCTGTGAACTCCCTTCCACTCCCCAAAGCCATCCTTCAAGTCTATACTTCAGTGCCTTCTTCTAGTCAATCCAGCTCTTCAGTCTCATAAATCTTTATCTTCCCTGATTTCTCAAATATTTACACCCTGTCCTAAAAACTATCACATACATCAATATACTGTCTTGGCTACTGTTATGTTCCAGAAATATTTAGTTCTCTTAAGGGTGGTCATGGCTTATAGTTCTGAATTCCCCAAATGTCCAGCACAGTTCTGAACATACACTAGAAGTTCCTTAAATGACAGATTATTTCCATTCAGTACGTATTGCCAGGAACTAAGTTAACATGGTACATGAACAAATTTTTAGTGCTTACAAAAATTTATTGAAGTAGATTCTATTGCAAAGAGAAGAACAGTTTGCCCCCAGGAGAGAACTACCTTAATTTGTGCTGAGCTAAACAACAGTATGAAACAATTCAGTTCTTATCCTTAAACCATGAGACCTCAACACCACTGTCTTTGAAACATTTCTGTTTCCTGATTTCTGTCTTATAGACCATCATAATCTGTTTTATGGATGTAAAGCAAAAAAACAAACAAACAAACAAACAACAAAAAAAAAAAACCAGAAGCTTTCTGTTTATATAACAAGAAGAAAAGTTAAGAAAGATTTCAACATTGAGAAAACTCCAGAATTCCACTCCTTTAAAAGTCTCTGTGGAAATAAGCACATGATTATTTAAAGGCTATAATTTTCTTCAATTTGTCATCAAGATTATCAGATTAACAAACACTACTTATCTTACTCTCAACTAGGAATGCCACTGCTTTCAATAGTATCACATGATGTCGTCCATGGTTTGCGTCTGAGCCACAGCAAGCCACTTGTCTAATATCCACAGCGTGTTTGGCTGAAAGTAACAGGTTAAACGCAAAATCAGCCTTGATGCGCTGATTTTGAAAAAAATCTCTAAAAAAAACATTAAGTGCTTCAGTACAAGCAGACATACATGATAATTTTATTGGCCTTTCTTGTTTTTGTGACATGGGTTCAAATACACAAACAAAAGCATGAATATAAAAACCAGAGCTCGGGTTTCCACACCCGGTGCGTCTGCTCAATGCAGCCGAAGTGTAATTTGCTTGACAGCTGTTCCAAGACCAGAGTTTGCCTTACAACCAAAAAGCTGTCAGGGGAAGTAGATTAACTTGCAAATGAGAAGGCAACTCTCCTGAAGACCGTCGGAAAGGCGAGGCGAGCCTCCGGACGGAGGGAGACAGCCTCTGTCACCTCAGACCG
This sequence comes from Ctenomys sociabilis, assembly GCA_004027165.1. Lineage (NCBI taxonomy): Eukaryota > Metazoa > Chordata > Mammalia > Rodentia > Ctenomyidae > Ctenomys > Ctenomys sociabilis. The sequence goes on from PVKA01001275.1 coordinate 26,304, forward strand.
AGGCTGTTCTGACCCTTTGCACCCGTGCTGCACGCCCCACTCAACTGCTTCAGCTTCTAAGTGGGAATCACAGCCAGGCTCCTTTCCTGGTCTGAGGTGTGTAAACAAACCCTAGATACTTAAAACAAAAAAACTCTTTTCCTAAGTAATGCAGTGAAATATCAGTGAGCACTGCGTTTAAAAACAAATCTAAGAGAGGGCAAATGCACAGGATAGAGGGAAATGTTCATTTCCATGGGGTCAAAGACAGACAGATACCGGTAAGTGGATACAGCTAGCAGAGCCGCAGGTAGGGAAAGGCTAGGGAAGTGCGGAATTCTTGAAGACCAAAGTAAAAAAAATCACGTTATGGGGTTTTCTAGACAAGGAGATTCTAGGGGATGCGGCCCCACTGAGCAGCAACAGTGTGAGAGGCCGCACGTGCCGCCCTGTACAACTCTACTACGCACGTGCGCCACGCAAACAGCGCACCACACATGCGCTGCGCATACAGGGCACATCACGCGGTGAACCCTAATACCCATAATAAAATTTATTTTTAAAAACAAACATGTTTACCCAGTGGCAAAATATTATAGTTTTGACACTCTCAAATAAAACCTTTTCCTAGAATGTGAGGCATTAATGAAATGTTTGTATAAATATCGACTTTAAGAATAGAAATCACTTTTAATTTCTACTTGCAATTTTACACATATTGTTTGAACTACTCACTTTTCAAATTACATAACATATTCTAATGTTTAAGCCTTTTGTGCTTTATATGCTGAAAGTAGGCCAAGCTCTAAGCAGTTAAATAAAAAATATGTGTTAGAGGGAAAAAAATCACTTTAGCTAAACACAACTATGGTCATGACCTCAGTAAATAAAAATGTGCAATACTGAGAAGTCCTTTTTAAACTAAACTGAAATTTTAAAAATCCAAGTTAAATCTTTGATATCAGATAATACACTATAAGAGAAAGAGAAAACTCACTGACAGTGCTAGGTATGCACTTCCCTTGTCTGGAGTAATAATGATGCGATGGTGACTGAATGTAAACCGTTTCTAAAGGAACCCTCAGGAATACCAAGGCCGCCCTCCGCAGGCCGGGCTCCTGTCTGTTGATCACGTGTGACGTGTCCTTCACAGCCGAAGCAAGGCTGCCCGCAGGGGCCCAGGCCTGGGGTGGCAGGGGGTCCCCTGCACCGGGCGCGCCACGGAGCTCATCCTCGGGAGGCAGGAAGCAGCAGCGAGGACTGAACAAGCCCATTCTGCATTAGCTGTTCACTTCCACTGCATCCCGGGTTTTGTCTTTCTTTTTTTTTTCTCTTTTCTTTCTCTTTCTTTCTTTCTTTCTTTCTTTCTTTCTTTCTTTCTTTCTTTGTTTCTTCATTCTTTCTTTTTCTCTCTCTCTTTTTCCTTCCTTCCTTCCTTTCTTTCCTCCACTCGTCATCCTGTCGCTGTTCCTCAGGCTCTTCTTCTTTTTTTTTTTTTTTTTGTCTTTTTGAGACAGGGTCTCACTATACAGTTCAGGCTGGCCTTAAGCTCACTTTGTAGCTCAGGCTGGTCTCGAACTCACAACAATCCTCCTGCCTCAGCCTCCCGAGTGCTGGGATTATAGGCATGCGCCACCACGCCCGGCTGCCCTCAGGCTCTTCTGAAAGCAACATTCCCACGTGCTCCTGACAAGCCCTTTTGCCACAGAGGCCCTTCGGTGTGCGTCAGAGGCAGAGTTTGGAAGCCAGGTCTATAAGTCGCATATGACTCAGCATCTCCCACAGGGTGGTGACTCTGCAGCCAGCTACAAGCACGCTTAGCAGAGACTCCAGGACCCCTAGCACTGCCTGAAGAGAGCAAAAGGATCTGAGCACCCACACGGGGTAAGAATTCCCTCTGCCTGCAGGGGGAGCTCCAACGCAAGGCCGCCACTATGGCAGATCTGATGTGTCTGTTCTCCACGAGGACCACTCTCAAAGCACTGGTCTGTCCTCTCTTGTCACTCAGTCATACCAGGGAAACAGTGCCCCCACAGACATCTCTACAATCTCTTGGCTTCTTCGTGCTGAGGATTGAGTGCAGGCCATTCACCATGAGCTACCTCTCCAGACTTCCTCTTTTCCATTGTGAAATGGGGCTAACTCCCTCAATTGCCCTCACCAGGCTTACCTGGCCATCCTTATGCCCCAGCCTCCCAGAGTGCTGGGATTACAGGTGGGGCACAAACTAGCTCTGAACCCAACTCTCACTAGGTTTATTTCTCTAATCAGTGCAAATAACAGCTGCTACAGGCAAGAACACGCTGTCAGCACCGCAGCACAGACTCAGCACCAGGCACATCCTTTCACCACCCAGAATGGACATGAAACCTTTCTGCACAGCTTGATGTTTCATGTATTTCATTTATTCCATCCCTAGATATGCAGACAAAGAAATCATGGAAGAAAACATCCTCATCTTTTAGCCTAGATTCAACACTCTAGAGACCTCTCTTTTTTGTATTTTAGGGAAGGGTCTACAGGGTGTTCAGGCTTTCACTATTAAATTGGACTCATGGTGATGCACCTGTTTACAGCCACCCAAGAGCTGGGATTATAAGTGCACGTTCCCACGCCCAGTCTCAATTGCTGTCTCAGGCTGGGGATAGAATTTCTGGTCTCTGCTCCCGCTTTCAGGCCCTTCAATCCACTGAGCTATTTGGCTGGCCTGTGTGTACTCAATGACTAAAATCTTTTCTTCTGGTGAAAAAAATGTACAAAAGCTCTACTAGCCACAAAAATGTTATGACACATCTGTATTATGACACCACAAAATCAAACTTCTTCCTCATATACATAATCTCTGTTTTCCTCAATTAGTATAATGGTTATTATCACTTGGAAATTTCCATGTACGGTTACAAAAATCACAGAGGAAAATAAGTATGTTCTCATATTCAGTCTCTCAACAAAAAGTGCACATAAGATGGTATATATTCACAATTTATGTAGCTGACTGTAACACTTTATCTGTTTTTACCCTTAGATTTAATCAGAATGGTTACGCACACACAGCACAGACTGATACTTTAGAGCTTCACCCTGCATTAAGAGAAAACAATCAGCATCCAAGGGCCAAAGACCAGCAGTGACTAAAAAATATACCACGCATTTCAGATAAGCACCTTCTGCTCATGCATGGTCAGTCACCAAGACACCAGTGAGTTCTGAAAGCTTGGTGACGTGGGTCACATGTAGGTGTCCCCCTTATGCATTCATAGGTAGGGCCTTAGGGAGGTAATCAGGCCATGGTGGCAAGAAGGATTAGTCCACTGCCAATGTATGTGATATTGGGTGACACCAGGAGGCAAAGTCTGGTGAGAAGATGCGGGTCACTGTGGAAATGCCATGCTCCCTCCTCCTCCTCCTTGGATGCGTGGCTGCTTCCTGCCTGCTCTGCTGCAGACCGTTCCTCCTCTGCTAAGCCTCTCTGCTGTGCCGCTCTGCCTTAAAGGCAGCGGACCTTTACAGACTGAACTAAAATAGACCTCTTATCCATTAAGATAAGATGTCAGGTACACTGTGGATGTCAGGTACTGGGTCTCAGTGATGAAACAGTTTGGGCTGTTTGGGCTCTAAGGATGGGTGGTCTGACCCTCTGGCCAAGCTCTTGAAACCATGGCTCGAAGGAACACTAGGAGCAAGGCCCAAGAATCAAAGCTAAGAACCAAGCAAGTAGGTCATGAGCATAACGGTGCAAAGAAGTGGGACACAAAGCATGCAGGACTCTGGCAAGAACAGAGCAGCTGGTGACAAGCACAGAGCAAAGCCAAAGATGGAGACAATACAGAACTATGGATCAGAAAGAAGCTCACATTCATACAATGATAATGGCAAATTTAAATAATCACTGTTCTCAAGTCCACCTGAGGCTACAGAGTAAACAAAAGACCACGTAAGAGAAATTTCTTAGAGGTTCTGTTTCTGTACTTGTCTTTGTTTAATCTTCTTGCTCTCAGATCCCAAAGTGCTCCATGCGCAGCATCATGAAAATGGGACATTAACTCAGACTTCCTCTCTTTCAGACAGTCCAAGGTGATGATGAGTGATATCCTTTCCTGCTCACACTAGGGCTCACATGTGAACCTTCCTGGACCTCAACCCCATTTTCCCTTCCAGGCCTCTGTGCAAAGCTCACGGCAATCATCTGGATCCAGCAAAAAGCAGCATCCACACAGCTCTGGCAGGACAGTGCTTGGCTGCCTCTACACTCCATCGAGCTGGCCTTGTTTTCCACATGTGCCCCTCTAATGTAACAGAATAGGAGGGTGTGCGGTGAACGGGCAGACTTGGCATTCGTGCAGGAGACCACAGTGGCTGCCACTGTCCTTCCCACCCAGACATTGGGAGAGCCCAGAGGAAACCCATGAGTCTGATTGCCTGTCCCTGCGCAGTCAGCTGCTAGTAGTTCAGATTAAGGGAAAAGGGGCCAAAGGCCCAAAGGAAAAGGAAGAAATTAGCAGGTGGAGGAAGAGGCTCAAGCAGGAGTGAAGCAGACACTGGAAACAAAGGTTCAGCATAAAGAGAAGCTGATACGGCCTGAAGATGGATGCTTATTGTGTAACATGGGACGCACAAATGGTCCTACACCAGGAGCTGTGAATACTACACTCCACAGTGCATCAGTACTTCATGAATTCAGACATGCACTGTGCTTTTCCAGGGGTGCGGTGCACATCCCATAGAGGATGGGGACAAAGCCTCCACCCAAATCTGACAGGACATGTGGCTGCTGTGTGGGGTTTTGCTGAGTTTTAGCATGTGCAGTTTTGCCTTGTTTGGCAGTGGATGTTTTGTTGTTTGTTTGATTGACTTGTGTCTTTCACATGGGGAGTGGAACAAAGAAGGGGCTTCCCCGGCTCTCTCTGGACAAGCACATTTCTGCTCCAGCCGCAGGCCCAGCCCTACCCTGGCTGATTCTATAGGGGAAGATGAGGCCGATTCCTGTAAGATTGTCTATGTGTAAGAAAGGAGTTTCTGTTTACTATCAATAGATTCTTAGGATAAGCAGTGTCCACTGATCATACTGCCCAAGAATCTAAAGGATTCAAATGACATTGAGTTTTGTTGTGCAGATCAATGTGACATCGATCAATGAATGGTGGTCTGTGGATAGCATCATTAGTTTGGCTCCAGCAGAGCAAGGGACTTTGTGCATCTCTATGCTTCAGGGACACTCATATTTAACATTTCTATGGTAGATACAACTGTGGTTATTTAATTGTGTAAACCCAGCAGGTGGCTACAGCACAGACAGAGGCCCTGTGTGGCACCAGCTCCTGGGGAGGAGGCTACATGCCATCTCACCCAGGCACTCTGCAGATAGACAGACACCACCAGGGAAGCTCACACAGCAGGAATGCCAGCTGCTGCCAGCCCACCTACCTTCCTGCTGCACCTCTCCTGGTTCACAGGTCACCATCTCCAGAGGCACCAGCTCAGCTGATCCTACCCACTGTGTTCCACCTCTGCCCCCCCACCAGTGCCTGCTGCTTCAGGAGGCTCCTGACCTGGCTCGCACCTTGGCTGGTTCCTCTGCAGCTCCTCTCCCCAGGAAGGGCAAAGAGCACGGAGGAGAGTCCTGCTTCTTGAAGTCAAAGGCAGTCGGCTTTGCAGGAGGACTCAGTAGGCCACCGACAAAACGTTAGCCAAATAAGGAAAGGAAGAATGCCTCCCAGGCAGCAGAGAGAGCAGACTGGTGCATTGGCCAGGCTCATCAGAGAGGCAGAAGAGTGAAGCTGCTGCCAGAGCCTGCTGGCCTTCAGTGCAGCGACTTCTTCAACTACTCAGATGGTGAGTTATAGGGAAAGCTAATCTTTACTAACACTCAAAAGACCAGAAGAAAGGAAGGAAGGAAGGAAGGAAGGAAGGAAGGAAGGAAGGAAGGAAGGAAGGAAGGAAGGAAGGAAGGAAGGAAGGAAAAGAAGAAAGAAAGAAAGAAAGAAAGAAAGAAAGAAAGAAAGAAAGAAAGAAAGAAAGAAAGAAAGAAAGAAAGAAAGAAAAGGGAGGAAGAAAATAAGGGAGAAGGAAAGAAAGAGAGAAAGACAGACCAGAACACTCTCTCCAGCCTCATGTCAAATGTCTTTCCACTTCAAGCTCTGTGCTTTCATGTGGAACGTCCAGTCATTTCAGTCCTTCTAGAGTGAGGGAAATAAAAGATTGTTGCTTCCCAATAAGAAAAATCAGCAAGTCTAGCAGGGATACGACAGCGCACCAGAAACCTGTGTGTGATTGGATTCCTGACCGCAGTGCCCTGGGTGCTGCCAACACGGGTCCAGGCCTGCAACACGCTCACACATTGGCACGCTGGCACACTTCAGCAGGTGGCACACACCTACCCTGGGCACCCTGCACAGCCCTGCTCAGCATCAAGGGTTGGACTCAGAAGGCTCAGCACCTGCAGAGATACCAATTCCAGGGCCTGGGGATATCAGCTAACACACTGAAGCACTGGCAGAGTAGGACAAATGCTTACTTCTCAGCAAAAGAGTGAGACAAAGTGTGCGGAAACACCCAGTGGATTTTCACGCTGTGCCTTTGTGGGCTACTAGAGCCACTTCTCAAAGTGCATCAGTTTCTGTGAAGCTGGAAGTGATGAAACCACACTTGGCTTCTCCTTTAAAACCAGGAACAGAGTTTAAAGTAGAAAAGGACATAGCTGTATTTCTAGGTGCAGGTGAATCAATGGACCATCTTATTCTGCCTTCTTAGACTTAATTTCAATAAATAAGTCATCAGACATAATTATCGGCAGGTATTTTTCATGTTTAAAAGTATGTCCTGCTTTTCTTTCAAACATAGATATATTTCCGCCTCAATTTCTAGATAGTGCCTAGAGTCGAGCACAATCAATACATAACAAAAAGTCTGGCTGGGGCAGTGGGACCTGCTGAGGTAAGCCCTACAGTTTGTGTCCCCTGGCCGCTGCAGCCCCTCCTGTCCCACGGCCTCACAGCAGTTCACATTTCCATTATTTCACAAGGAGCCTCCAGAGCCTGGCTTCTCCGCACTTCCAATTTCATCCTCTGTCACTGCTTCTCTTCTCTTGCAGTAAATAACTCCGTGCGTCAGTCTTCCTCTAGCTCAGCACAAGTTCATCTTGAGATCATTTCAAGTAAAACTCCAGGAAGCTGGGTGGTCCCGAGTCCAGCATGGCACACCCCCAATGTCAGGGCCATTACTTTGTGTCACTCTTCTGGAAATGGCTGTTCCTTGAAATTCTCCTAACAATTTTCCAGTCATCTTTTAAGACAAAATTCAGTATTTCAGTATCCTTGAATCCTTCCACAGTGCTGCCACGTAGAATTATCCAAAGGGTGTTTATCTCTAAATAACAATTTCAATCTCGAGCTGTCCAGTAAACCTCATGTGAACAAGGCTTGACACACAGTAGGCTTGATACACACTGCAGGCCTTTGCTCACTGCTGAGGAGTGGATGCCTGGCCACTGCCACAGAGCTCTCCAGCTCAGCTCCTGGGTGCTGAGCTACATAAAATACCAATGCATCAGGGCGAGCCCAATAGCTCAGCGGATTAAAGCTCCTGTAAGCAGGAGCAGGGGCCAGAGATTCTAACCCCGGGCCTGCCGTCCTGGCCCCGCCCCCAGGGTGCACTGAGATGTGATTGAGACTGGGCATGGTAGCGCACACCTGTAATCTCAGCTCCTGGCAGGCTGTAAACAGGCAAAATCACTATGAGTCCAATCTAATAGTGAGACCCTGAACACTCTGTAGGCTCTTCCCTAAAATTAAAAAAAAAAAGCATCAATCCAACAAAAATTTTTAAAACTAATCCATTTGGGGAAGGAATATTATTCCAGAAAGAAACAGATGTTTTAATCTTAGCATGTCCAGTTCCTTCCCACATACAGGCAGCTTGATGCCACCTGACACAGCCTCACTCAGCACTGTCTCCACATCTCAGGTATCGTGGCACTGAAATGCTGACAATGAACACGGCGATGTCTACGACACCCTCGCTAAGCAGTTAACGGCTCATGTAACTTTCCAGCTGTAGCACAGTCTGGCAAATTAAGAAATAAAAACAAACAAAAAAAAACCCCAATTTTAATAATGGCCCCCAAAATGCTTTTATATTCTAATTTATACTTGCTAATAAAAGCATTAAATTGGAAAGATAAACCTTCCATGAATAAATGTTATCTTATACATATGTGGCAAAGCGCCCTAAAGGCTGCAATGTTTCCAATACTCCAGTCAGGGCAGAAAGGATAAGTATCCGCCCTCATTGCTACAAGATGAAAGACACGCATAAACACTGGCAAAAAAAAAGTTACTATTTGGAAATATAGATTGTCTAGGTAAAAGTCCAGGAGAATAAGCTAAAGAATTACTAAATTAACACATTTTTGTACATGAAATTTTAAAAGATCAATGTCAAAATATATATATAACAAGAACAATATACCAAAAACTATAAATTATTAGAAAAAGGACTAAAATTATTGAAAAGAAACTCAGCCTCATAAATAACAATTGAACAATTAGACTAAGTTATCACAAACCATGTTATCACACATCAAATCAATAAAATTTTTAAAATACTGATAAATCCTGGGAGAAAAAAATATGTATGTTTGAAAGCAAATAAGGACATGGTTTTTAACATGAAAAACACACACTGTTCTGCAGGTCTTCACCAGCAGGAAATGCTCTGAAATGCTCACAAGGTGAGATGCACCGGGCAACTCTCAGATTTACCCTGAAATCAGTGGAAGTCATCTAACCCTTTCTCCTTAGCAAGAGTCCTTAACAACTTGACAACACATCAGTCCCATGGAAACCGCAGAAGGGGGGAAATGAAATGGGAGAAAAAACAATGAAACAATAATGGATGAAAAGATCTTCAGACCTTGAGTAGAAAAGCAAGTCATATGAAGGCACAGAGCGTGACTCAATCTCTGCGTATATATAAACAGCAAGCACCCTGCATGGAACGGTCACAAAAAGGAAACAGCCACAGTTACAGGCAGTGTGGGCAGCAGAAAGGGGTGTCGGGAGGAGCCCTGTGTAATTCACTAGCTGCTTCACTCCTTTGCAACTGAATGTATTATGATGTAAGGAAACGTGACTGAAAGGCTAACTCATATACACTCATGGGAAGAACTGGTCCAGTAACATAAGCGGAAGCATTTCCCTCTGAGTTAGTGATAAGCCAAGTGACAGGTTAAATTTTCACACCATGGCCCAAGTGCTCTGGGCCTTAAACTTGGTTTCAGTGTTTATAGATGATGTGGCAAGTTACTGCATCATTTCATATTCATCCAGGATGACACATTTGTGAAGTTTCTGCAAGGATTGAAAAGGATCTTACATGTGATATGCTTACCACCATATCTAATACTTACTAAACCTCTACTATGTTCTTGTGGCTGTACTGTGAGTTTACAACACAGAGCTATAGCTTATGCCTGCAAAGTAAATACTTTGCTAATCTGTAAGTTTAATTTTTTTAAAGAAAGAACAACTACTTACTTCAAAAACAGCCATACTCTGGATACAAAATTCCATAAAAGTCACCTATGCTGCACAACATTCAAAATAACTTTCACATTAATGAAATTCTATGAAACGTTTAGTGTGCATTTTTATTTCAATGCTAAAGACCAAGAATATTGTACAACTGCTTGTCACTTTCATGCTTTTATTAAAATTCCTTGGTATTTTCTCACATTTAATTATCATTCTATCATTAGAAACAGAAAATGAAATTAACTGATCTGCAATTTCATACAGTATTGAGCAAATTCATAAGGTAAGCTTTAAAACTGTTATGATTTATATATTAACTTTAATATGTATCTCTGTATAATGTAAAGTTGCTCAATTACCACGGTAAGAACTTTTGTCCCACGATATTATTCTCAAAAATAAAATGTAGCAAATAAATAGTAACACAAAATAAACTATAAATCACAAACTCTTTACATCCTTCAGTAGCACTTCCAAAGTTACTGGCAGTTGTACCAGATTATTCCTCCAAAAGTCTGTCCAATCCTCTAGAAATTAAAGAAAGATTCCTCGAGGCACTGAAGGCAGGAGCAGATCAGTGCATTAATAAATAATTTACAGAACTGATGAGTACAAAATGAAGTAAATTCAAGGAGGAAAAACCTCAGCATGTATGAAATTATAGCAGTATGAGCTAGGCCAGGAGCAGGTCTCCTTTTATCTAATCTCATCTAAACTGTAGAAAAAGTAGCTCTGCTGTAAGTTGGAATATTGCCTGCAGGATGAACCCTGAATGTTGTTTATATAATCTTAACTCTGTGCTGTGTTGGAGGGTGTGCAAAGGGCTCACCACAAGGGGAGGGTGGTCGAACACGGTCATGCCTACTCTCAGGGACTGGCTCATTTTCCTCGAAATTCTCACATGTCACTACCTTCAGTTGTAATTTTTGAAAAAGAAAATTGCAAATACCAAGAAGAGTAATATGTAATTGGGAGTAAGGGAGATACGAGAACTGCGAGTTTCTTACGGGACTTCCCTACTCTTGTTGCTGCCTTGGACAGGGGGTTTTCTCCATCCTAGCTGCCTCCTAGGAAAGAGGCTTCTCCATGCAGTGGCCAGCAACCTTCATCTCCATTTGAATAGCATATTAACATCAGTCATAGGCTCTATTAAGGGAATCTACACAGTCCACAAAAGTACTATGCAAATTTTACCCACAGACTATGTGATTTCCCCAAATCAATCTTTCCTCAAGCAGGTCAGGCCCCTGTGATTCGTTTTTAAGAAATTAATTTTCTGTGCTGTCAATTTCTCCTTTTTAATTGTTACAGGATCTCATACATAATGCATCATTTTATTAAAACACATCCTATTGCCTTGTGACAGAGCATGAGTCCTCAAGAAAAATGTAATAATCTTTGACCTTGAAATCAATAAAAAATGAAAATTAGGCTTACAAGATGGCTAAAGGTCTTCCAGACAGGTGCAACATAAAGAACACTCAACTCCTCACATGCTGTCTGCGTCCCATTACCAATCTCCTCCTACTCTGTTCCCGGGTTTGAGATTATAATCCCCATTACTAGTTCCCTGAATGAATCTATGCATTCATACAGCTATGTGCTACAATTAAGATGCATCTGATCATGCATTTAAAAACAGAAACATGAGGGCCAGAGAGTTGGCTCAGTAGAATAAGTGGTTGCCTGGCAAGCACAACGGCCTGAGTTCAAACCCCAGTTCCATAAAAAAATAAAATAAAAACAAAAACAGAAACATGAAATTGGTGACCCATTTGCTTTCACAGGAGCACAACTAGAGACAAAGTAGATTATAATTTTAAATTAGGTCGCATCAATTTTAATTGAGATGGTATTTTCTACAATATTTTCTATTAAAACCTCTCCTGCAGAAAAGGCAGCTGGCTATTGAACAAAACTGTGTTCCCTGTGGGAAGCCCACACTCTGTGGCCAGCTAAATTTGGATAAGGTCACTCCACACGGAACAGGACACGAGTGACATTCATGGCAAGCCAGGTCTGAGGCAATTCATTTCTGGGAAGGTTACACTTCTCTAGCAAGTCAGGGTAAGTGCCTCAAGGTCTGAAGAACACTTGCCAAAGTGCTCTTTGGATGTTTGAAATTTGAAAGGCAGGTAATTCAGAGAGAGTTGGACATTTACAGGGGAATCAAGCTTTCCTGGCCTCCCCCTCCTCCAACTTGACACCTAATTAAGCATCAATACAAAGCAATGTAATTGAACAGATGTAACAGTCATTAACAGAAATTACCCGTTCTCCCACCAAATCAGAGTGTACAGAGAGGGCTCTGTCTGTAATAGGTTCACTTAATTGCCTGAGAATTCCCCTGAGAAACATACAAATGGATCAAGACATTCCTCATGTGTGTGCATGCACACACACACACACACACACACACACACACATACTCTCTACAAACAAACATCAGCTTCGATCCCTGCATGTGCCATGGGTCCATCCATCTCTGCAAATGAGGATTTATGGTGGCTACAGTCACTACTGGAAGATGAAATGGATGGGGAAAAAAAAGCTCTCAGAAACATTTTAATAGGAATTTTCTATGTAGCAGTGCTTCTCACAATGCAGTTGTTTTACATTTTTTTTTATTTTCTTTTTCTCTTTTCTTTTTTTTTTTTTTTTTTTTTTTTGTATTTTTGAGACAAGGTCTACAACAGAAAGAGTTACAAAAACAAAACCATCAAAGAACAGAGTGCTGAAATCTCCATCTTCTGGCAATTTCCTGCGGGATCTGGTGCACAGTTACTGCAGTCGCAGGTCTGTTGATTAAATCAGCTACAGCCATCGCTAGAGGAAGTTCAGCAATCATGGAATGCACCAGCATTCCTGCCCACATCTTTCTAGAAGGCCGAAAGGGCTGCCCAGTGTGTGCCTTCCTCTCTCTAATTATCATCCCCGGATCTGTGCACAGTATGGGCTGACTGAAGGGGCTTGGTTACCTCCATGGAAACCCATCTTGACAGAGTCATTTCTAGTGTAGGGCAGAAGGAAACATGCGGAAGGCTAACGAAGGCCAAGCCATCTTCAGCACGTGATCGCAGAATGTAGATTCCAGTTTTCCAGTCCTCAAGGAGCTCAGAGCATAAAGTGAAAGAATCAGAAAGCCGTACCCCCCACAACCTTTCCTTAGATCTGCATCTCACTGCTAACACAAATGAAAAGCTGCCGTTTCCAATTGAGTCAGACACAGAGGGAAAAAAATAAGGAGCAGAAACAAAGCAGATCCACATACCTCCTACTGGAACTGTGGGTTCTCAGCTCACACCTCCAGCCCTCAAGGTCTCTCAAGGGGGATCGGGGTGCAGGATATGGGGTGCAGCCCCATCCAGCCTCTGCCTGCCTGCTCCCCTTCCAGAACGCAGCTGTCTGCACCACACTTGGAACCCTGGCCAGGCCCTGCCTTTAGCACTGCTACAACTCTGCTTTAGTGACTGTGATGAAGCCTATGCACTTCCCCTGTTTGTTTTCTGCTCCGTGGGATGCAGCGTTGCAGCCATGCGCTGTGCCCTGTTTCCCTGTATTTAGCAGTGTTTCCTAAGTTCTCTGTATGCTTCTGAATGCGTTCGCCCCATCACCAGCCTCCCTAATGGACTACAGCCTCCAGGTATGTCTGAGGCTCTAGACGTGGGGGGAATCCATCACCGGGGTTGGCAAAAGGCTTCTGGACTCTGGAGGAACAGCATGGCCCATATCACTGTGCCACTGCATCAGCCAGACCGGGTAAGTCACAGTGAGAACCTCAGGGTCGCAGGCCTGCGACCTCTGTGACACACCAGCGTCTGTGCTGCTGTTCTCAGAGCTACATATCTGGCTGACTTTGGTCCATCTCATGGCAGGTGGAGAACAGAGTTAAATCCTGAACACTGCCAAATCTAGTTTTAAGTTCTCTAAGACACATTCCTAAATTAGTAGGAGCTTAAAATGACTGTTTTTCCCTCTTGCTATATATCCTAAGCTACCCAGTAAACACCTGTCACTCATGTACACAGTGCCATCTTGCATTATACCCCACTGCTAGCACAAACAAGGGACCAGGGAGCCCCATGGTCACACTGCGACACTCACGATCTCATTTTGTACTGTCAGCACTCGCCTCCAGAATCCAAGGCCAATTTTTCTTTCAAGAGGAACAACCGCAAGGCAAGCCACAGCCTTTGAATAGGAACTGCGTACCCGGTTCAGACGCTGTGCACGACAGCAGGCGTCCTATTAATTTGACAGGGCAGCTGTGGTTAAAGTCCTCTCCTCTGAAAAGCACAGCCTCCCTCTTCTGTTCCACACCAGCACCTCTGCATCTCATTTATGAGAAGCCATGCAGGTTACAACCTTGAAACAATGTGCACAGTTATTCCTCATGGTTTCCTGGGCTATCAGCCCTCTCAGGCCCTGACAAGGACAATATTGGCCTTTTGGCGTCATCTCCGCACACAGGGAAACAAGCCTGCTGGACTGAGCAGTGTGAGCTCCTCTGTATAAGAAAATCTCTTGGGCAAAGGAGGAAAATAGAAATAAAACCAACACAAGTCTAGAATAAATCGCTGAACAACAAAATGGAGGGTTAGTAATTCTCTGCCACTTGAAGATTTTCCTCCACCCCTTGGCGTGCAGAGATAATTATATACACATGACACTGCATTATGCATGCTGTTTGCCTACTTCAAACGTGCTCTCCAATGCCGGCAATATGAATGGAAGCTGCTCGTGCATCATGTTAAAGTCACAAAAATTGCCTAGTCTCCAACGTAGCAATTCCATTACTCAAATTTTGTCAAGAAAATTCTGGATGAATTGTATAAAACTGCCAGGTTCGATTCCTAATAAAAATTGATTCTTATTTATTGGGGTCATATAGTCAGCTTTTAAAATCTAACATCTCTTCTTTTGCCAAAAATGCAATGTTCTAGTTATTGATTAAAGCTTCAGAGCCATTTAGGAAGGTATGAGATTCTCTTTTCGGTTTACATCGGGGGTGTCACGTAGGGTCAATAAAACAGCAGCATCTGTTGCACTCCACTCTCCAGATGAGCCTGAGTCCCCTATTTTCCCTTCTGAGATAATGTGGCCAGGCCGATTTAGTAATCTAGGGAAACTGTCAGAATGCAGAAGGAAACCAGTGAGATTGATTTTCTCTCCCTATTTTTATAATTCTTGTTATTTTCCTTTTGAATCACTCATTCTGCTCTTATTAACAGAGTATTTGATAATCTTACCAGTTCACACCTGAAATACTGACTTGTCCATGAATATTAAGAATAATTAGAAGCTTGTGGTTTAAATACAGGGACTCTTTTAAGAAAGGAAATCCTTCATGTGCTCAGCTGGTGGCCTTGTGATCCTAAGGCTCCAGACCAAAGCTTCCCTCCCACTCCTGCTGCTCTCAAGGTGCTTAGCTGCCTTCAATCCCTATAGCTGCCTTCTATCCCTATTTTTCTTACTTGCAGAACTGAAGCAAGTTAGCACTGCCTTTCCTTCCACCATTCTGTGAGAATGAAATAAAATTATAGCCTAAGAAAAGCTTGGCATGCCTCCCACCTTCACTGTCTGGGGATTTTGTACCAGGGCACCGATGTCTGCAGACGTTTGAGTCCCACAGAGAAAATGGCAAGAGCCTGCACCCCAGGCCTGTCTCCCCACACACTTTCAGTACTTTCTAGCTGCAGGGAATCCCAGAGCAGACAGCCCTTGTACTATGTTCTTGGAGGAACAACAAAAAGTGCTCCATATTTGTTTCTGTGCAGACACACCTTTTTTGTCAAGTATTTTGGTTCTGCATTTTGGTTGAATCCATGGGTACAAATCACAGGTACACAAAGGTTGAAAGTATTAGGGCAAATAAATAGCAAGTAATTAATTGTATCACACATGAAGAGTGATCCTAAGCTAAGGTCACATTATATGTTAATATGATGACCGACAGAGCCTCCTATTGAGATGCACTTGGACTTCCAGGATGTTCATTCACTAGTGCTGAACATCTAAAGCTTTCATTAGAAATCTAAGTCTGCCACACACGCTCAAGACTCACTGCAAGGATACATTTGTTATTCCTGCACCATGCCTCCTTTACCACATGAGCATCCTTGTGGATCTCCATAAAGATAACCAAATCTTCCAATAAAGTTACTGGGTGACGTCAAGGCCTGCAGCACATGTGCATGCTGCACTACGTGGGCTCTGCTCACAGTGGACACCACCCCTGACTAAATTGTCCAAGTTCGGTGTTATGCTGCTGCTGCCATTGTTGGTGTGTGTGTGTGTGTGTGTGTGTGTGTGTGTGTGTGTGTGTGTGTGTGAAATGTACAAGCTGTGGTTAAACTGGGTCTCAACTCTGTACCGCAGACTTTAAATTTAAACTAAATCTACATTTATCCCCATTGAACAGTTTTTCTTTTATTATTCCAAGCAGGGATGAATAATCACACTGGGGACAAGCAATGCCACTTTCTTACTTTAGCAGCTTCCACCAGCTGATTTTCATTTAGCTTTACATGTGTGTTTCCCAACCACTTTCCATCAATTTGGATGCTTTTAGAAATCCCAATTCACTAGTCAAGGCCCCTTATCTACTGCCTAGTGAGTTTCAAAAGAAAGGGTCACAAGAGTCCACAGAAATTTAATTCTTAGGAGAGGTTTCCCTCTAAAATTGTTAAATAAATTTGATAATTAGAAATATCAAGCACGTTTTGACCAATAACAACAAAAATACATCCTCATCTCCAAAATTATGTGCACTAATTTTACAAAAATATCTCGTTTGTCTAACATACCTACATTTCTCCAAACTTCGCAGAAAAAACTTTTGTAAAAAACATGCTCCCACATCTGTGTATTTTTATTGTCCTAGAATACTTTCAAATATCATTGCATACCCAAAGGACTGCTTAAATTTTCAAATCATTCTGTCCACTGATGCACTCGTTAAATCTAAAAATATAAAGGTAAGGCATGCGCCGTGGACTAGCTCAGGGGTAGCACATTTGCCTAAAGCATGAAGCCATAGGTGCAAACAACAACAGGCGCATGTGTGTGCACACAGACACATGCATGCACACATACTCCAAGGGGTTTGGAATGTCATTAAAAATGAAAAGTAGGCATATTCCCTCCCATCTATACACAGTTCTATTGAATGACAGCATAAGCACTTATTGCGTTTTCTGCTTAGACTTCCTGTCTGGGCTACGTTAAGAGCTTACGCTAACCTGCATTTACCTCAGTTTTCTGACTTGAGCTATGGCAGGGCCTACTCCGTTCTCCTGGGAATTTCTAGCACTTCCCTCTTCCCCATACTTCCACTCTTCTATCTCTCTCTTCTTCCAATTATTTTTTTAGCTGCAACTTTATTTCCCACTATTTTCCATTAAAGTACGTGTTTGAAGGTCTTCTTGTTCCACCCAAAGGCTGTAGGAAATATTTCCTATAGGCAGAAGGAGAGCAAGTGAATGGTAGTGCCTCCCAGGACACTGCACCTGCGCCAGCCTGCCCTCCGTGTCCTGGGCTACCTGCCCATTGTTCACGTCCACCGACCACCAAGTCTCTGCCACAGGACCCATGAGGCAGAAAGCTGCCACGTGGCATCGAGGCCTGCCTCGCTTCAGTGCTTACACCTTCCCACCACCAAACGGGAGGACAAAACCAAAATAAGAAAATCATTTTCAGTGACTGGAAGAGTCAAAAGTCAAATACATGGATCCCAACCCTCCTGTGCTTCCAGAGAGCTCATACTGTCAGCTTCCTGCCAATATCTCCTTCATGCTAGAGTACAAATGCAAAAGAAAAATGTCCTATAATTATTGGGTATTTTATAAGTCTGGAGAATTGGTTGCTCCTTTTTCATGTGATAGAAGAATCCAAAACTACCATGCAGAGAGAACGCCCAGAAGCCTGGCTCCTCACTCAGCACACCCTCTCACACGCCTCGCAGGGTGGCTCCGCTGCAGCTGCAGATGTCGGGCAGGGCCCTCACTCACCAAGCTTCCCCTGGATCTCCAGAGTTCACACCCAAGTCGCCCGCACAGACCACGGGCTGTTCCAGACCAGCCGCAGACCCTGTGTACCCAGGGGCCCACAGACGCCATGCTCTGAAATTATGTGTGACCACCTCAGCCTGAGCCCCACGCAGAGAAAGGATATTCACAGAAGGTTGTGTTACAGATATTCTTCTGGAGTTGCGAATCTGTGCTACCGAAGGGGATGTTCTTCAGCCAAAATATCTTAAAGTCCTCCAAAATTGATTTCCCTAATTTTGACTCTGTGACTTTATCCGTAGCTGACACAAGAAGTGTACAAAACTCAGCTCAACAGTACTGATCTTGCAATAACTTACATGTGGAAAATCCATGCAAAGTACTTCTTCCAAATGCGAGCAGCAGGCACAGTAGCTAAGCTCACCTATGATAGCTGCACGCTGCTCCTCTGTGTAAGTTAGATGTCAGGCTTAGCCCCTTCTCCTTTCGGCTTCTACAAAACTCAAGAAGGACATTTCTGGGCCTGCCTTAGATAATGATGCGACATTCTGTGGCTTCTTGTACATTTGTATTTCTCTGTTCCGTTGTTAGCTGTGTGGTTTATATTCCCTGCAGCACTGTTTCATATCCACATGTGTCTAAATACACATAAATTCATAAAAATACTTCTGCCTAGTAAAACCTTCACATCTGTCACATATGAGAGACTCCTCTGCAAACACACAGGGCATTTTGTCTTGGGAGGGAGCCCTTAAAAAGGATGCACGGAACCTGATGGCAGCAGAAATCAGGTCTAAATTGTGGCCGGGCAGTGCGTGGGATTCCAGTGAAAGCTGCTAGTGCACAGAGGGATCTTCATTTTCTTTCCAGTCCAGGCTTGTGGCAGCACTGCCTGTGCTCCTCCTGGACCTGGAGCACCTGCAGGGCATGTCCCAAGTCCCTCCATCCTCTCCCTCCAGGCTCTCCTCTCCTGGTTCCCTTCGTGTCTCAGGAAGTCCTGTCTTCCTACTTCTTGTTAAGTGAAATTAACCAGACAGTTTCTGTTATACATGAGAAACCCAAAATAAAACTAAAGGACGAAATAAAGCAACCACTTCTTTTAAATTTAAGGATGTTTCATGCTTCTGCGGGACCAGTTTCTCCCTGGTGTCTGACTCTCTAGAACTGAGGAAAGGGCAGGGAGGTGGCACCAAGGCAAGGCCCCAGCCTGCTCTGTCAGGGCTGCCAGCACACTCCACGGGTCCTTTGTTTCTCCATCTCCAACCCCGCCCCTATCCTGGTGCCTGGCAGGCCCCTCTCTCAGCAGCTGCCCAGGGCCATCCCATTCACTTCTGACCCAGGCCTGCTCTTTTCAAGTGTGGCACGAGAGAGGGGAGGGGAGGCTGGAGGACTCTCCTGCAGCCTATTCACAGGGACCCTTTGGGGAGCGCAGGGGCGGGGCGGGGCGGGGCGGGACGGGTGGCCCTCCAGACAAGGAGGGAAGTGATCCCTTAAATCAGAATGACCTTCACATTGTCTCCTTCCTCTAAATAAGTGTGTGGACCACCTCCTCCATAACAGGCTTTGTGAGGCCCTAAATGCCACAGGGCCTAAGCCAGGCTTCTGAAAGGAGAAGGTGAATTATTGGTACTGGAGACTAATTAAGTGGCACATTTAGATAGCAAACAGGGTGGGAGATCCACCAGGGGGCTGATGCTTGTAGATATTTACTATATGATCCAAGAACAAAATTTAGAAACATTTCTGCCTGAAAATATACCCTGGAAACAAGGGGGCTATGGTTGACTTGATTTGGGAGACTTCTGGGGCCAAGGCAGGCCAGCATTGGCTGCTGCTACAGAGTGATCCTGGGATTCTTTCTGAATCGTCACTTCCACTGCCACAAAAGGACCTGCTCCTATTTCATCTGGTAATCTAAAAAAGTCAGCAGAAGTTATAAAATTAACCACCAGAAATATTTACACATGTATCAGTTAGGGTTCAAACATAGCGCAGATGGAAAAATAAATCATTATTTGTGTCGGGGATCTTTCTCCACTGGAGAAATGTACAGAAATCCTGCTCGGGCTTCTTTAACTGAGACTCCTGGCTGCTGAAGTGCTCTAGAAGGGAAAACCTAGCCCTGAGGGGGAACTCCCCACCCTGCGCTGCTCCAGCTCCCCTGGACATCCAATTACTCATGGCAGCTTCTGAGGAAGAGAAAGCACCCAAGAGAAATGGAGCAGAAACACGCAGACTGAGAAGAGAGATGGGCTTTAGGAATTACCAAAAAAAGAAGAAAGGAGGACTACAGAAGAGTGGTGCTATTTAAAGCAAGGGACAGAAAGAATGCACTCAGAAATCCTAATAAAGATAGACTCTGAGTCTCTGCCGTCCACCTCCAGGAAGTCAACCAATCCGAACAAGGACTGTCATTCACAGAAGCTGACGGAGCAGGGCTGCAGGAGCTGGGCCTCGGGCCAGGCCGGAGCCCTGGGCTTCTTGCTTTTCTCCACCAAGACAGGTTCAGCCCAACACCACCCGTGCACACAGGAACTTTCCTCCATGTGCCTAGACCACCCTTGATTTAATCAGGTGTATTGGCTATTACTTTTTACTAATATATTTGTGCAAGAGTCTTCTTTTATTAAAGCACTTTTTACACAAATTAAAGGGCCCAATGTTGATACCTGCAAATATTTACAAAGAATCTCTTTTATACCTATCTACCTACCCATTGAGCATGGAGAAGAGCAAACTTGCACATATTTGAAAATCCAAATGACTGTTCAGAATAAACACACCACAGCAGTAGCAGGGAAAAGACACACGTGGGTGACAAGTATGGTTCTGGCATGGGCTGTCAGGCGGTGCTCAAAAATGAAAAGGCAAAGGATACAGGAAGAGCTTCTCCATTATGGTGTGTTTACCCAGTTTCATGTGACTAAACCCTACAAAGCTGAAGCTACAACTGAAAAGGTTTCTACACGTGGATCCGTGAGCCCAGGTAAACACAGGTGGAGGTGAGACCTGCCCAGCAGACTTAGTTGGAGGCAAGAAGAGATACTGTCCGCTGCTCACCTAGAGGGAACGCAGCGAGGGCCACCCCCACGCCGGAGGGCTCCCACAGTGCCCTGAGAACCTCAGAAAGGATCGTGCATGCGTGCTGGCCAAGCCGGCCAGGGTGCGGTCAATCCATGTAACAAGCAGCTCAGCACAGGGAGACTGCAGGGCCGTGAAAGACTTTGAAACGAAAAGAAAATGTACGTTCCTGATGTCAAGTGAAGAAGAGGAACAAAAAGCAAGAAGACCTACACTGCTTTCCCTCTCTCCCTCTCTCCCTCCCCATTTGCCTCTTTCCCTCTCTCTTTCCCTACTAAGAGTTGAACCCTGGTCCTTTGCACTCAGCTGAGGTGCTGCAGGTTCTTATTTATTTGTTTTTTTTAAACAGTGCCTTACTAAATTGCCAGGCTAGGCTCAAACTCATGGGCCATCCTGCCTCAGCCTCCCAGAGGGATGGGTTAGTTGGAGTCCTCCACAGTACCCAGGCCTATTTACTTTCTAAATGAAATAAACACTCCATTCAAATGCCACAGATAAAAGAAGTGTCAAGCTTATTTTTTCCCTTGTATGTAACTCAGAAAGGTGACTGAAGAATATACTTTCTACATAGTTTTAAGGCAGAAGTTCAGGGAGAAACCAACACAGAGCACATTTCCTTGCCAAAAATGGCAGTGGTGGAGTTCTTCCTGTTACATGTTGATGCAGGTCACAAGAGGCAACTTCAGGGCATGATGTAAGAATCAATTAATGCATGCAGAAGGAGCATAAATCACAGCACTGCCTCAGCCAGCCCACACCCTTTGGCCCCTGCTGAAACACAGCCTGAAGGAAGGCCTTCTCCTCTGTGTCCTAATGGGGCAGAAGCAGCAGCTTCCACTTGTTTAACGGTATGAATCCTGTGGAAGAGCATTCAGAAGGGATGCAAACAAAGTAACCAAGAGCAGAGCTCATCCTGCACCTGCACAGCACTTCTTGAACCCACACAGCACTTCCTGCACCTGCACAGCACTTCCTGTACCACTCAGCACTTCCTGTACCACTCAGCACTTCCTGTACCTCACAGCACTTCCTGTACCCACACAGCACTTCTTGTATTTGCACAGCACTTCCTGCAACTGCACGGCACTTCCTGTATTGGCACAGCACTTCCTGTACCTTCAAAGCATTTCCTGTACCCACATAGCAATTCCTGTATTTGCACAGCACTTCCTGCATCTGCTCAGCACACCCTGCACCCTGCAGCACTTCCTGCACCTGCACAGCACTTCCTGCACCTGCATATCACCTACACAGTGCAGCATTTCCTATCCTATACACACACAGCACTTCCTGCACAGCATAGGACTTCCTACACCAGCACAGCACTTCCTACATGCACACAACACTTCCTACACAGCACAGCACTTCCTATACACCCACAGCACTTCCTGAACAGCATAGGACTTCCCCCACCTGCACAGCACTTCCTGTACTCATATAACATTTCCTGCACCCGCATAACACTTCCTGTGCTGCACAGCACTGCCTGCACCTGCGCAGCAGGTATCCTGTATGCCACAGCATATCCTGTGTCTGCACAGTTTTTTCTGCACCCACACAGCACTTCTTGCATAGCACAGCATTTCTTACACGAGCACAATACTTCCTGCATAGCTCAGCCCTTCCTCCACAGCACTGCACTTCCTGCACAGCACTTCCTGTCGGTACAGAGCACTTCCTGCACAGGGCAGCACTTCCCACACAGCTCTGCACTTCCTGCACAGCACTTCCTGTCTATCCATAGCATTTATTGCAGAGCAGCACTTCTGGTACCCATGCAACACTCCCTGAACCTATCACCTTATCCTCTACCAGGCAGAAGCCTTTGCCTTAGGCTACATCCTCCAGGGGAAGCTTGAATATAGCACAATTGCACATTATTAGAAAGTGCAAAATACATGACACTTGGGAGACACATTTTACACAGGAGTGTAAGGGAAGAAATTCTGGCTTCAAGTTCTTTTAACATATGCACTTTGCTGAAATGCACAACCTTGAGCCTTGAAGAGTGAAAGGAAATAGTCCTGTGTCATTGTAAGACACTATATGAATAAGTATTGAACACACTGTCATTTATTGTTTAAAAAAATACATGCTAGTAATCTGTTTTTTTAACAACCAGGCAAAAATAATTATATTTAAACAATTAGATCAACACTCTCCTCATAAACACACACTCTTACGTACACAGTACAAAGTGGCGGCAAGTTAAAGATATTACATAAAATGCAGTGACAAATAACTGTGATCGATTAATCATTAAGTATTGCAATCGTTCTTTGAAAAAGAAACATCATTTCCAATGGTCATATGTCCTTTCCAAATCATTAAATTTTCTTACTATGATTCTTGGTGAACTGATACATAATGTTGGCCCCCTCCCCATGGTTGCCAGCCAGCCTACCTGCCTGCCTTCCTGCCCCTCCCTCCCTCTGCCTCTTCCTCCCTTCCTCCATCCCTCGCCCTCAGCTCAGCACACCCTGCACCCTGCAGCACTTCCTGCATGTGTACATCACCTACATAGTGCAGCATTTCCTATCCTATACACACACATCCTGCTCTCCTTTTCTTCCTTTAATGAACAACCATAAAAAACAGTACTAACATAGACAAGCATATCTGTGATTATCTCTTGAAGACAGATGTGGCTTCCTTACCATCCAAAATTTAAGTTTACACTGCAACTATAAGTCACCCCCCAACCCCTTTAAACAATGGGTCTTCTTAAATGTTATTCTATATATGAGATTTGAAATGAATGATAGATTAGTGAAGCCAAGGTCTGATTCCACAGCGTACATTTTTAGCAAGCCTGTTGCCTTTGTTAATAATACTTCCTAAGATTCACAAACTCTAGTCACACTGAGTGGCAGACTCATGCATAAAACACCCAGAGTCCAACAATGGAAGGTACCACAAAAAATATCTAAATGAGCCCTCAATTCTCTGAGATGCTCAGATAATTAGGAAAAGAAACTCTGGCTCTGGAGCCTGGGAGATGGCTCAGTAGAATAAGTGTTTCCCTGGCAAGCGCAAGGGCCTGAGTTCAATCCCCAGTTCCACAAAAGAAAAGAAAAAAACTTAGTCATTCTCCATTTCTAATACCCAAGAACACAGTGGTAACAGCTTTGTTTTGTCATTTATCAGCTAGATATAAAATGAAGGTAGCAAAAGTAATTAAAGTTCACATATGTGCTGGTGGTTCTGGGCAATGTTCCCTCGTCTGGTTAAGTATAAGGTCCTCTCTCCATTTCTAGATCTTTCCATCAGCAGGATTGTCTTCCTTCTGTATGAAAATTAGAAGCTAGTGCTGGCTTTCTGCACATGAATTCAGTTTCACCCTACAAATTAGCAGACATGCTAGCAGCATCGCTGTGCTCCACAGCTGGAGCGGGCTGGGTCACATTGCTATACTGTTTGGCTATCTTTTGAGTACTTAAATGGAGGTGTGGCCAGCTGGGGGACCCAAGGAGGGAAAAATGAAATCCAGATGTTTTTTCTGCTTGTTTTCTTTTCCAAAAGCAAAACTCGCAGAATTCTGGACACCTATTCACGCTGACACTTCCTGGTAGCTCTTATCTTACCTGAGATCCACGAAGGTCCTGGCCTCTGCAAGTAGGTAACAGAGGTAACAAGAGCTGCAAGCAGAGTGCAGGCTGGTCAGAGCCGGGGCCTGGGCTCCCCCACACTCAGGGGTATTTGGGGGTTTCAGGTAGGAAAACAGAGGTCATGACATCAGTGTGCTTTTGGTTGGTGCTAGCCTTTGCATAGAGATGAAAGCAGGGAACTACACTCCCAAGACAGCCTGTGTTGGGTCTCTCCTCAAACCCGCCCCACCCCAGCAGCCCCCGGGGTTTGGTGGCTCAGCTGTGCAGCTCTGCCCCTCCACACTAGACAGAAGAGGAGACTCGAGGCGGCACGGTCACCAGAAAGACACAATGAGGATGAAGGATGCGCAGGTTACTACGATGCCATTGCCTTCTCATTTATACAAGAACCGGAACACCACATCACATATTCATAAAAACGCAAATAAATGGTCCGTCCAAAACACCATGTTCATAAGAAAAGCTAAATAACTTATTTCAAAAGTAGAGGCCAGTGAAAAGGTGCATACTCAGATACAGAAAAACTTGACCCGCCTGCTATCGCTAAAACAAAGCCAGGACAAAGGATGAGGCTGCTTTGCTCCCACTCGGTTTCTTTCCATTCCTTGGCCGACTGCATGTCACATCTGCCTTCATGAACACCTCAAGGCACACCGGAGAGCCAGAAACCCTGGTGGCCATAACACCAATATTTAACAAACCCTTTCGTTATAGTATCTGGCTACATATTCTGTGTTCCTATTTCTCTATGGGACTTCTCTGGATTTTCATCTCATCACTGTTTCTGCCTGTGTGTAAATATTAACAAGGCAGATATAGAGGTGCACAAGCCCACATAGCAGGGGACACCATCGCGCTGGAAGGGATGCTCTAGCCTCTAGCTTCTGGTAGCAGCAGCCTGATCAGGACGGCAGCCCCAGATCCAAAGCCCAGGGTGGGGCTTCCTTCCTACTTGAGGGGTAGCCTCGGAACTGCCAGTGCACAGTCTGGTCCTCAGCACACGGGGGCCACTGCCAACGTCCTGGGAGAAGTAGATGAAGTCATCTACACAAAAACAGCTCAGCAGAGCACCTTATGCCATCACAAACATTCACAAGATCACTGCAGTTGGGTTGAGGTTAATATGCTCACTATTCTAGAATATTCTATTATTCTAATATTTCTGTGTTATGCTTCATGGGTTTGTTTTTCTTGGTAACAGGGCTAGAACCCAGGGCCCTTTGCATGCTAGACAAGCACTCTACCACTGAGCTACACTGCCCCTCATTCTGTTGGTAAGGTAGATAAGGTACATCATGTTGAATTCTGACACTGTTTCAAAATGTGCAACAGGAGCTCAGGAGAGAAAAAGATTAGAACTCCTGAGGCTTTCTGGGGACCTCCAGGGGCTAGAACAAAAGTGGACTCACTTCAGAACCTCAAAGGCTGAAAGTGACCAAGCAGCAAGGTGGTGTGGACACTGGTAAGGACCACCCTGGACATAAGTGGTTCCTGCCAGATGGTGAGCAGGTCTGTGAGCACAGCCAGGAGCGCCCACCCTCCGCTCCGCCCCAGCACTCCCCTAACTGGGTACAGAGCAGTGCACCTTCCCCAAGCCAGGAAGAAAGGCCTCTGGGGAATGTTGAGCTCACTCCTACTCTCTCCCAAGCCCGGGGTAGGTGCAGAGCTGCAGCAGTGCAGACTCCAAGGAGTCCTAAAGTAGGTCAGGTGGATGAACAACTAAAGGAAATCGTCTGAGAGAAAACACTTAACACAAAACAAGTAATGCAGGGGGCAAATGTGCTTCCCAGAAATGCAGTTGACTGAGAAATACTTATACATATGTCTGGCTCCCAGGATCCCAGGGGGCTTCTGGGCAGAGGACTCCCAGGACACTGCTCTCCTGAAGTGTCAGCAGCGGGCTAGGGGACAGTACCACCTGCCTGCAATCAAGGACAGAGCTACACACCCAATGAAGGGAGCAATAATTTTTCAGAAGACTAGAAGAATCACAAAAATGAAATAATTTTGTGACAGTAGTGGTCACAGCAGTCACATTACCCTCCCAAGCACTCTCGTCCTGTGCAGTGGCTCCAGCCACCAACCGCAGTCACACCTGAAGTCTGAGAGCATGACTTCCACCTCTGCTGCTTCCCTACTGGGGAGATGCTAACCAGTCTTTTAGCTGTGTGTGTGTGAGTGTGTGTGTGTGTGTGTGTGTGTGTGTGTGTGTGTGTGTGGAGGCCGCCTTCACACTAATACACCCCAGCACCAGCAGAACTCGTGAGGTTCAGTACCGTCTCACCTCCTGAGCTGCTCCTCTCCCTCGCCTCCTGTGCCCCCTTCCTTGTTTCAGCCCACCCTTGGCTCCTTTCTTCTGACCCTCTCTCCCTCCCTCCATCCATCCCTCTGTCCATCCCTCCCTCCGTTCTTCCCTTCCTGCTTCCTTCCTTCCTAGGTCTTCCCCTGATTCTTTTATACCCTTTCATGGTACATCCAGTGACTTGGACATCAATGCAGAGCTCCTTCTGTCTTGATGCCCTGCCTGCTGACCACACTGCCTACGTCTAGCAGGCCTGACACCAGGGCCATGAAATACAGCTGTTCGCCTCCTGAACACCTCTCTAGCACTGGAGAGCATCTAGCTTCCAACTCATTCTCTTTGTCCCTAGGGAGAGTTTGCAAGAGCTTCATGGAAGGTGCTCTCAAATCACAGTAAATAACGTGAAGAAAAAACAAAACATTCTCTACAGTGTCAAAACACCCATGGATTGCTATGACCCCTCTGTAAGCAGGAAGACAGAGAGATTCTGTGTCCACTCTTTCACCACTCTAACTTTGTTTGCAAGTAGGAAAGACTCACCTTCCTGCCCACACTTTTCCTTTTGATGCTGTGGCCTCCACCCAGAGAAAGCAAGCACAGGGAAGGATGGACAAACTCTGTGCAGGCCAGCACAAATGGTCACCACCTCCCCAGATTAAATTTGCCTAAATCACCATGCAGAACTTTCCACACTGAAGTACTGATTCCAATTCTTCCAACTTCCCGGGCTTGCAATGTTCTTCAGACATTTAGGCAACAATGTTTTAATACCGACCCTCTGCCGGCCACTGTGTTAGTCACTGGAAATAAAAGGATAAGCAAGACACTCATCCGTTCATTAGAATGTTCATCTCAGTGGAGAAGGCAAGTAAGCAATTACACAGGGCACGAGGAAAAATAAAGCTGAGAATAAGATACAGAGTTGCAATTTCAGATGTGTAGAGGGGCAATTAGTTTCTCTTAGAATTCAGAAAGGAAAGGAAATATGCTATTTACACAGAGGAATAGTACTCTGTCATCAAGAAGGATACACTTGAACCACTGGTAGGAAAACAGAAGCAACTTAAGAGCTTAACATTACTTGAAGTAAAGTGAACAGAGTAAATGCCATGTGGTTTCTCTCATATAAGAAACTGAAAAATAAATAAAATGAAAGACATCATAGGAAAAAACATAGAAAAAAGTAACCCAGCATGGACAGTGTATCTAAGACTATACTCTGATGCAATGTAATTGCACTTTGCATTCTGTTTGTTTTGGTCTGTTCCTCTGGTTGCTAATATGTGTGTATAGCAGTTTCATAAATTTTCAGAAGATAAATGAAATTAGATGCTGACTAGTGAGAAAGATAAGTTACAGAAAACATGGAAATGGCCTATGGGAAGAGCTATCAGCAGGGTTATAAGGAAACACAAGGCCTGCACGACAAACAGCTCTGACGGACCACGCAGGCCCCGAGGAACTAATTGGCCTGGTAGGGACATGGAAGCCAGACAGAGCCGAGCACCATGAGGCCCTGCCAGTGCCACTCAGACCAGGCGTTCTAGGCATTCCTGCTTGAATTTTATGTTTCCAATTTTTATTTTTCAAAGAGAATAGTATTAAAACAAAAAATACAAATGATATAGAATTTCACTGAGCAAACTAATATGAATTTCACACTATTTATTGTATTGCATAGTTATCTTCAAATTAATTCTTCATATTACCAGATATATGCATTCAAAATTGGAAGCAAAACAAAAATTAAATAAGAAAGAAATAAAGAAGAAAAAAAGGTCACAGAATTGAAAGAGGCAAAAAAGGAGAAAGCACCAACCACTCCTTTCCATAAACTAGCAGAAATGCACAGTACAGTTGTCCAAACCATCTTGCTTACATAACTAGAAATATCTTTTCCCCCATTCCCTCTCCTATCCTCTTCAACTCAGTAACTCTTCCCTTTTGAAAAGGTTCATTCCCTTTTCCCAGTATCTATTGCACCCTTCAGATTCAACATTGCCAGATGGGGTCCCCAGGGACCCTGACTGATGTCATTCCAATGGTAAAGGCAGAGTGGGACCAAATGCAGATGGAAGGGAGGCCATCATGGTGGCCGCAGATCACATGCAGCATGAGAACCCTGAACACAGGGAGGTGGTTCTGGAAGTGTTTGTATTTCCTTGTTTTTTTCTAAGGTGCTAGACTTTGTTGAGGAGGAGGTGGGGGAGAGTTAACAGGGTACCATTCGAGATAACAAAATGTCACAACTAAGTTACAATGTGGTAGTATTGACCCCAGTATTGAGAAAGAAAGTTCCTGAGGAGAATATGTGGTAAACAGAACAGGAAGAGCAGGGGAAACGAGTAAACGGGAGATACCCAGCCGATCTACGTGCTTTAACTACAACTTGTACAGGGTTCACTATTAGCAGCAAAAGAAAAGGAAGAGAAGCTTGGGAAAGGAGAGTGAGCATGAAAAGCATTTGGAGGACATCAGGTAAGCATGTCCTCATGATCTTGAAGCCAAAATATCCAGTCAGCGGCAGAGACGATGCGGATCGTAGAGTCACTGTATTTGAGAACAGTCAATAAGCACATCTTTGTGTTAGCTGTATTTTTTTGTTGTTGTTTTGTTTTGTTTTTTAGGGAAAGGTCTACAGGGTATTCAGGGTCTCACTACTAAATCGGACTTGCAGTGATCCCCCTGTTTACAGCCTCCCAAGAGCTGGGATTACAGACACCCACCATCACACACAGTCTCAATTGCCATTTTAGCACGCCCTGGAGCTGCACCGCAGGCCAGAGGATTGAGCCCCCAAGGCCCTATGCCTGCTTACAGATGCTTTAATCTGCTGAGCTAATTGGCCAGCCCCAGCTGTAATATTTTTGACAAGAGAAAAATAATGACACATTGAACACACAAGGAACAGTGTGATTTCTGGCTCCATTTCCTGCAGAAAGGCTGTTTCCAGTGTCCCCTCACTACAGCCCAGCTCTCTCCCTGTGCCTGCTTTCTCTCTCCTTGTATTATCACATCCTCATGATTTCCCTCAGAGAGAATGCCACTACAGTCCCCAATCACCCACCTGTGTTGCACCGAGCCACAATCACTGGTCTGGACCGCCTGATGCCCCCCAGTGGCCTGGGGCAGGGACCCCACAGCGGGGAGATAGGAGCGGGGGCTGGGGAGCTCTCACTCCTCAGCTGTCACACTGGCAGGGATTGCTACTCATCACCTTGCAGGAGAGAGAAAACGACCTCAGCAAAACAAGGATTATTTTCTAGGATTGTGGATTCTAAAACTTTCTGAGTTTCCAATACTACCCAAATCCAACCTCATCCCCTGTGCAGACATAGGAACAAAGTCAATAGTCAGGTATATGAGAAAATATATTAGAAATGGCAGCGCAGCCACTGTAATGACTGTGGAGGATAAGCGGGTGCCCTTGTCTCCAAGCTCACACGCTCCCTTCCTCTGCTCACTCCCAAACCCTGAGGACTCTGCAGCTGAGCTGCAAAGGCAGACACTGGAGCCCAGGGACAGCAGGGACTCAGAGGATGTTCTGGGAGCTCAGGCCACGGCAGCACTGCCAACGGGGCCTGTGACCCTACGGGACCTCCCATCTGTGCTGAGGACACAGTATGCTCCACCCTGTGGTAGACAAGGAGGTCGGGACAGACAGCTTCACCTCACAGAGTCTGGCAGAATCCAGCCCTCAAGGTGACACGGGTCCAGCAGCTCCAAAGGAGCACTGAGGTTCCCTAAGGTCCGTGAGGGTCCCTGGAGCCAGCAGGCTTCTCTATCACTCATAGGGCACAAGGCTGAAATGCAGCTCACAACAGGAAGGATCTGAGCTTTGTTTCTCACAGACTCACATTTATCCACACTCTATTTGCATAAAACCAAATGACAGAATTTTACATAAAGCCACACACAGGCACACCTTAAGGTCTAAGCTAATCTTACACCTTAAGATTAGCTCAGTACCTCAGGGCAGCAGTCAATATCATCTCCCACTGCAGCCCAGGATCCCAGCGCTCTGGAAACCCGAGAACCCAGGAGCCCCAACGCCCAGGAACCCAGGATTCCCAGAGCCCAGGAGCCCCAGAGCCCAGGAGCCCAGACTGGCAGGTCACCCTCAGGCAACAGGAAAGCTATGTGCTGGGTCAGGGGTCTAGGAGACAGTCATTTGCCAAATACAGCCCAGAGCAGCACGAGCTCTGCGTTGGGTTTCAGCACCTGTGCCTACCACTCAGGACTGAGTCTATATTTACTGGGTGCTCTGGGGAAGCTTTAGACAGAAGAATCCCAGGCATCCACACCCTCCTTTCCCAGCCTCGCTGACTCTGGGCTGCTCTCGCCAGCTGGGGAATTTTCAGAACTGTGTCTGTGGCAAAACACATGGCATTGAGGTCCGATGTATACCAAGGGCTACTTCCCTGTCTCTGCATATCTAAATGGCCACTTGGAAATCATGGTTTTGGGGGCTTCTGGGTAAAGCCAGCCACTCAGTGTTGGAAGAGAATGAGCGAAAGGAGAGCTCGGAGTTGTGAGAGCTGTGAGGCGCTCAGCATGCCTCTACCTGAGTGCTCCTAGTGGGCGTGATGGGTGTGTTGAGCTCACTGAGTTGTTGGAAAGACATGAGATTTTACAATAAATATCTAAATTGATATATCAATAAATTATATCTGTACAAACAGAATTCAAAATCTAATGATGCCTTGCACCAGAGCCTACTTGCACTATCTATGGATGGATGGATGGATAGATGGATGGGTGGATGGATGGATGGAAGGATGGACAAATGGATGGACAGATGGATAACCAGATCCATGGTAACTACCATCTAAGAAAATGAAAGAAAGTCCAGGAACTTAGGTTGTAGCTGTCTGGTAAAAATGTCACCTCTGTGACTCAGAAAAGAAACAAGGCACATGACTTGATCATTCCTCATGACTCAGTGGGAGGGCACAGAGTGCCCTGATTTTTGTCTTTGTGAGATAGGGTCTCACTGTGCAGTTCAGGTGGGCCTTAACCTCACTTTGTAGCTCAGGCTGGTCTCGAACTCACAACAATCCTTGTGCCTCAGCCTCCCAAGTGCTGGGATTACAGGCATGCACCACCACGCCTGGCTACAGCTCCCTGATTAACCATCATGCTGCCCTCCAGTGTGGGGATTACAGTTTGAGCAGCTCCTGGTGGAAAGCATCTCTATCCACCACCAGGAGTCACAGCCAGTCGCGTTCTGTCTTTGGATGTACGGTTTGGATTTCTTTGCTCCATATAAAAAAGAAAGGACTTTACATTCCTGAGCTCTGGCGCAGAAACCCTGGCTTTGGTATGTACTGTGTTGCTTTTCCTGGGTAGGTCCTTATTCACTGCAGGCTTGGGAGGTTTCCTCTCTTGTGTCATTGCTCTGTTAAGCTTAGGTTCTCCATATTCTCTTCAACTTCGTTCACAGAATACACTATAACTATACAAAATACACTATAACTATGATGAGTCAACAAGTGTTATAATAACTTCAATGTAGACTGCACACATAAGAACTGTGCCAACAGGGAGACACTCCATCAGCTAAAGGGGCCAGAGGGGAGGTCTGACACAGCACAAGGGCCCAGTTCAGCAAAGATCACCACTGACCCAGCCCGAGTGGAATGAACACCTGCCCGGCTCCTATCCCACCCTGGGACACATCTGCCATGCCCTAGGCAGCACCACTGCCACACAGCACAATTCCAGGGTACAGAGGAACCTTAACTCACTTGGCTGGAGCTAAGAAAACGTGCAGACATTCCAGGAGGCAGCAGGATGTGGCTCTGAGGACAAGACTTAGGGACAGTCAGATCCCCCAGTGAGTGCACCAGCCTGTCCTAACATTTCACACTTCTGTAATGTGGAGTTTCCTGTATCTCCCAAACAGTGGACTGTCACTATTAAAAACTTTCCTGAATTTTTCTTTATGATCTGTACATTAGCCACCAAAAAAAAAAAGAGCAGAGCCTGCTAGGATTTTTGGAAGAAGATTCCTTTGAACAATTTTTGCTAATAATAATAATAATAATATTTTATGTATTTGGCACAGGGTCTCACTACATAGCTTGGACTCATGGTGACCCTCCTATTTTCAGACTCCCCAGTGCTGGGATTACACGTGTACACCACCACTCCTGTACTAGGTGCGGCAGGCGGCGCTGGGGATTGAACCGCAGTCCCTGTGCTTGCTTAAGCAAGTGCTTAGTCCACTGAGCTATCTCACTGGCCCATAATCTTTGAACTTTAGTAAATAAATAATGCTGATCTCTGAAAACCATGAAGCTTAATCTTTGGCAAAAGGTTTATAAAGAATGAGACTGAGTAAGACACATGACAATGGGTGGAAAAGAAGACCACATTAAGCAAAATAAACCAGGCTGAGAAAGATAGACACACATGATTTCTTATGTGGGACTACAAGGAGTCACCAAGAAAGAACAAGGCTGTGGGAGCCAGAGTGCTACAGGTGAAAACAGCAGCACGAGTTATAGGCATGCATGGCTGCATCAGGCAATCCCACTATTCTGCATACCTAACATTTGCTAATTTTTTTTAAAAAGAATACTTTCAAGAATGAAAAGCAAAATATGGAGGAAAAATTTTCCACTAAGTAAAATTCTATTTTATGTTCATAACAATGTCTAAAGACATTAACAACTATAGCAGACACACATATGAAAGCAGCTACAACCATGATAACGAAAGTGACCCCCTGTGTCTCCAGTCCAGAGGTAACATTTGGTGCCCGTGGGACTTTAAGAATTCCTTGGACAAACTCCGGGTCTGTCTCCTCTGCTCAACCAGAGCTCTGGGACTTTCAGACTGGGTTGCTACATGTCGTCAAGAAAGTACAGAGCCCGGTGTAGTGGTACATGCCTGTAATCCCAGCACTCGGGAGGCTGAGGCAGGAGAACTTCAAGTTCCAGCAGAGCTTGGTAGACAGCTACTTAGGGAGAACCCATCTCAAATAAAAACCTAGAAAGGACTGAGATTGTCGCTCAGTGTGAAGGCTCTGGGCTCAGTCCCCAGGTCCAAAGGATGAAATGTGCAGGAGGGAGGAACCAAGAAAAAGGGTCCAGCAAGAGGCTCTCATGCTTGCTGGGGGCAGCTCTGTTCTATCAGTACTGACCATAGCTGATAGTTGCTCTTCAGGGCACCTCAGACATGGAGAAAGGCAGCACGCGGCTCACGCTGGTCAAATCTCTGAGCCCGCTGGGCTCTGTGCCCTCCCAAGCAGAGCACTTCTCTGTCATTCAGCACATGACTAACCATCACTGCCTGCTGCAGAGTCCACCCATCAAGCCCTCAAATGCAAGATATCCTCAGACACAAGGAGGGGTGCAGAAGTGGGACCCACCCACTGCAGATGGAATTGATCTCCACATCAGGCACTCTAGACACCCAGGACACCCAGACACAGGTCTGCGGTGGCACCCCACGTGCCCCACAGCCTGACGACAGAGCTAGCTGTGAGGCATGCATGTGAAGCAAAACAGAAAGACCCAAGGGACATGGGAAAGATGGAGATATTTTCAGTTATTGTGCCTCTTGGTTCAGGCAGAGGGGAAACACAGGACTCACTGGGACATGTTCACTGGGTGCTGTGACTCCATTTTGGAGAAATAAATATTTTTATTGAACTGTCACACTCTATACACTTCCTGCCAGATTCACATGAGGGAGTCAATCTGCCTGCAGAACCTTCACACCACCACCAGCTTGACAAGATGGGAGTGGCCAGCTTGGGGTTCTTCCTCCTTCTCCCACCTCCCTTACCTTGGGCAGCAAGGAGGAAAGGACAACACCCCTGAAAACAGAAGAAAGGCACTCTATCATATTCCAACTTGAGAACCACTGACAAGTGGTCGGCCACCTCCTGGGCACCCACTCCTCACTACACACAGGGAGATAATGACAGAGGGAAGCTATTAGCTGAAGAGTAGGAGAAAACGCTCTTCACATACAGGCTCCGTGGCACCACAACTCTTGTTGCAATCAAGCTGTTTCCTTTGTTTCGTATTCTCCGACCTCTGCACTCAAGCAGGAAGGACCTACCAGCTGCCCTTGCAACTGTACCCTGGGTAGGCCAACTCAAAGCTGCCCTGTTTCAGATAAACATCTTAATCAGTTTCCAAACTGTCGTAAAAAACAGGGTTATCAGCTAGCGAAAGATGGTCCCAAGACAGTGGAGACTCATCTTCAGGGAGAAGACAGCAGGGGCCTGGTAAGCTATGAAGAAAACTCCCAAAAGGCTAAATTTAAAGAGCAAAACTGTGATGGGGAAAATCAGTGCAGGACAACAGGGCCAACATCCAGACTCCTCCATGAGGCTGGGGTGGCCACGGCCCACACTGCAGGCAGGCTTCCCACCTGGGCTGCACACTGCCACCAAGGCCAGACGCCCTTGGCGGTCCTGGAAGTGCCTCTAGGTAGCAATTATCTGATAGACCCTTGAGTCCCTGCTATGCATACGTGACTGAGTAGCCCAGGTCTCGTGGCTTCTTGTTTTAGTTCATACCAGCACATATTCAAATGCTATTTTCTGCAAAACATTCACCCCACAGGTAATACCTAAATATAAGTATTTCAGAATGCATGGGGTTCTTTTTCAAAAAACAATGCGTTTTTTAAATTGCCTCTCAGTACAAGAAAACTGAACTACACAGAAGCATAGGGACAGGTGAGAGGATTTAGGGCTAGGCCACAGAACCAGCTCCTGTAGGGACTTAATACCACTGAATGTCAGCCTTGGCTATTCAACCCTGTAACCCAAAGAATGTTACATTTAAATGCCAGGGCTGGGCTGGCCGAATAGCTCAGCAGATTAAAGCACCTGCAAGCAGGCACAGGGCTCATGGATTCCCGGGGCCTGCAGTGCCAACCCCACCTCCTGGGCACTCTGCGATGGCAATTGAGACTGGGTGTGGTGGTGCACACCTGTAATCCCAGCTCTTGGGAGGCTGTAAACAGGTGGATCACTACAAGTCCGATCTAGTAGTGAGACCCTGAACACCCTGTAGATCTTTCCCTAAAATACAATCAATCAATCAATAAATAATAAATGCCAGGGCTGGACCAATGCTGAGTGTCTTCAGGGTACAGTGAGGCACTGGTGACTCAGGAAACTCTCCAGGGGCTGGGGCATGACTGCTGTGAAACCCTCCTGCCCAAGCTCCAGGGAACAAGTGCAGCACTGACAGCCCACAGGAGGCTGTGCTGCAGGTCCTCTACTTGCTCTTGTTTTCCTAGTTTCAAATATCTATGCAATTGCAACCAAGAGCCTTTACAATACCCATTAAACCGCTGTCTCCCCCTTTCTCCTGGAGAAACACACACTCTGTATGAATCTCAAAAAGATCCTTCCTCTAATTTCTTCAAGTGTAGCAACAAATATGCACAACTAGACTAAGAAAACTGCATTTTGCTTTAGAACGCATGCAAATCCAAGTGCGCTTTGATGTTTGGGAACTCTTTACAGCACCATGTGTTGCCTCACTGAGGCCCTGCCACAGACCTTCCACCTCGCCTTAGGAGGCAGGCCAGCAGGGCAGGCAATCTCACCCCTACAGGCTGGTGTATTTGCTCACTCTCCAGCATCATGACCTTCCCAACACACACTCCTGCTGATCAGCTTAGCCTCAGGGGAATAAGACCTGTACATGTCAACAGGCAGCAGAAAAATTATACCCACACTACACACTGGGAGGCTGGCAGCAAGTGACCAGCTGGTGACAAGAAACCCTCAGTCCTTATGGCCCAGGGGGACGAGGCCATGGGAGAGGGGCCTGTGAGAGCCGGCCCAAGCCAAAGCAGGCTGCTGCTACTGGGGCTCTAAAAATAACGCTACAGAAGCACAGGGCAGGAAGATGAATTCTTAGCACTTAGACTTGTCTGTTTGCACATGCCATCAGCAGGTGACACAGCACAAGTGACATCTGCAGGCTGTGACTCCTCACCCGCAGACAGGCTTCCTGGCTGGACCAGCCTGAAGCCTAAGCCCCCAGAGCCCTTCCAGTCTCTCTCAGGATTGCATTCTAAAATAAGCCTCTTTGATCTTCATTTTCCAATTTTACTTTGAAGATCTTTTTCACATGTATTATTCTACAAAGAAAATGTTTATTCCTATAAGACTTCATGAGCTGGGGTGAGACCACACCTCCAAAGGAAGAGTTCAAATGCTGTCCGCTCATCTCGAGAGGCTCTAGGCTACACGGCCCCCCCTCAGCAGTCCAGGCCCAGACAACCTCCAGCCTTATCAGCAACACTGCTATGTGCCCCAGGCAAACGCGCCCCTATTGCGAATGCGACTGGGACCAGCACACCCCAGGAGAAAGCAGCACACTGATGTCACATCACCGATTCGCCTCCCTGAGGTGTCACCTTGCCTCGACCATGACCACCTGTGTGTTCAGACCAGGCTGTTCACCCACGCAGGGCTACAGCCCCTTAGGTTATGACAATAATAGCATCCTTCCTCCCTCAGAGTGCTCTGCTCAGAAATAATAAGATAACACAAGCAAATGCTGGCATACGTATGGGTAGCTGGCGCCACCTGCAACTGCTACAACCACCAACAAAATGACACCCAGCAAGCAGTTCCTACTGCAGACACAAAGAGGCCGTATTTAAAGGATGCTACTCATCTTTTTAAATTAGCACATCATGCTTGCACCCAAGAATCCACCACCACAGCTCGGTGTAGGGTTAGCACAGCAGGTGGTACTGGGGATTGAACCTAGGTCCTTGCACTTGCCAGGCAGGTGCTTAGACCACCAAGCCATCTTCCCAGCCCACTGAAACCAAGACCTCGACACCCCAGAGTCCTCTTTGTGCACAGGGATGCGGACACCTTGCTTCTGCTCATTTTCCAGCCATATGGAACTGAAGAGCGAAAAGAAGGAAGTATTTGAAAAGGATTTTATTTTCCAAGCTTACTTCCTTAAATAAGCTTTTGCACTTTGATACCATTTGTGCAACAGGCACAAAAGAGCTCCAATCTATCAGACAGCACTGTTACAGACCCTGAAATTGAGCATCAGTTATAATGTTCACCCTTATTTCAAGCCCAAACTACAACTAAACCAATCTGTCTTTTTTTCTGTCTGTGTATCTATCTGTCTTTCTGTCTATCTCTTATCTGTCTGTCTCTCTCTCTTTTCTCTGTGTGTATGTATGTGTGGTATGTGTTTGTGCTTCTCTCTTTCTCTCCATCATACACCTAGATATACAAAAGCCACAAAACTTGCCAATCCCACCAAGCACCAGTTATTCCAGACACTGCCCTCCTTTCTATATTTGTGTTGAAGCTACAGGTGGCTGTTGCTGTCTTTTTCTCTGATTCACTCCTCAGAGAACACAGAAATAATCTGTTAACCTTCTGACAAGGAGGTTATTGCTTTGGGGGGGTTATATTTTTAAATATACACTGAATTGCTTTTCATCTTACATTTTATACCAGAAATTTTCAATTCTTGGTATAAGTGCAGAAAATTATGAAGAAATTTATGTTTTTGAACAACTTACTTTTTTTTTAATGTATTTCATACAGGGTCTCACAATGCAGCTCAGACTCATAGTGATCCTCTGGTTTCAGCCTCCCCAGCACTGGGATTATAGGCATGTGCTGCCATACCAGACTCAGTGGTTGGCCCAGGGGTGGGGCTGGAGTGGCCCGTCATGTTGCTGTTAGAATCCTAGCCCCTGCATTTTCCTAAGCATAAGCTTAGTCTGCTGAGCTATCTCTCTAGCCCTTAAACAATTTACATTTTAAAAGGTCTACTAAGCTTGAACATCTCTCTTGAGCGCATCAAATGTTTTGTAAACTTCAAAATTAATAATCTATTAACCAAGTTGCATCAAAACTGGAAAACAGTAAGCAAAGCAAGCTGTGAAATGCTGGTGCCCTTGCACAAGCTCAGATGGTGTGCTAGGGGCAGGCACTGTCTGTGACCAGCTGAGCTTCATCGCTCATCCTTGGAGCTCGAACTTGGAGCAGCAGCCTTAGTTTAACTAGCACACAACTGTACATATTCTCTGAATCCTTTCACTAATTAAGCAAGTGTTTGCTAACTTCCCAGGTATTTCTTGAATCACACACACCCATTCCATTCTTCACGACAGTTCTCGGTGCACCTTCTGTCTCTTGCCTTCTGACTGAGGAACTCGTATTTTGTGTCTGAGCAAAATGAACCTGACACCAGTACTGCACTTGCTTCCCCTCACCAAGAGCTGGCGGCTCCTGAAGGAAGGTGGGCCACCAGCAAGCTCACTTGCACCGCACTCTGCTGCCTCAGAACTGCTGAGTTCTGCCCCTCATGCCCTCAGCCTGGGCCTGACCTCTTGGAAGGACCAGCATGTGCCCAGAAACCCGCACATTGCCTGATTCGGCGCAGCTCTCCTGCCCCATTTTCCCTAGGAATAAAGTGAGCTTGTGCTGTCTTTCAAGAGAAAACATGTTTTATCACTATCCTTTGGAAAAAACCTCTTAAAAAAAAAAAAAAAGGAACCAAGAAAATTCTTAATGAGAGCCTGGGGAGATGGCTCAGTGGAATAAGCGCCTCCCTGGTAAGCGCAAGAGCCTGAGTTCAATTCCCGGTTCCACAAAAAAAAAAAAAAAAAGAAAATTTGTAAAGATAGCCAAACACTTAGAAAAACAAAAGACTGCTTTAGTGTCAGATAAGGCAGATGGTACAAACGTGTTGTGGCTTGGATCTGAAATGCCTCCCCCCCCCCAGCACTCCCATGTGACAGGCTGGACCCCCATACAGAGGTGGCCAGGAAGTGGGGTCTCTGGAGGTTCCAGATCCTGTAGGCTCTGCGACCAGTGCTCATCCAGCAGTGGACACATAGTGGGCAGCACTGGCAGAGCTGAGGACCCTGAAGAGGGGCCCAGGCTGGGCAGAGCCCCACAGCTCCCCCCCTCACTGCCCTGAGGCCTGCACCTCTGCCAGGCCTCGCCTCCCACCCCACTGTTCTGCTGTTAGGGCTGGAACAGTGCCACCAACCACGAAGGGACACCACTGAATCTGGGGACCAGAACGAGCCCTCTTCCCCACTGCAGAGCTCCCATATTCTGTCCTGGCCATGGAAAGCAGCCTAACACTCTGAAAGTACAGTCCCTTTCCTTGCAGCTATTGGCCAGCACCCCGAAGGTATGCTATTGCTCTGTGAGATTTATTTCCTCAGGCACTAACATGCTGCCTATGGTTGGAAAGGCCACACATGCATGCATGCATGCATACATATGTGTGCTCACTGCACATTAATGACCATAAATACACATACATGAGCCAAAAGGTACTGCTCAGTGGCAAAGTGGCCATGAGGCAAGACTCTGAGCTGGGTCCATGGCACCGTGGTGTGCATGTGTATATGTGTGTGTGTGTGTGTGTGTGTATCTGTATCTACATGTATCATATATGTAGATACGCAGTACAAAATAGAGATACATACTGAAGTACTCCATTAATGAAGAAACAGGATCACCAACAACCTTATAGCTCACCTCACACTAGCCAAAACTGTAACCAGCAAACTGCTAGAATGGTAACGGTAGTTCACACATTCCAGCTGCCCAGCCAGCCTGCCAGGGGCAACTTGTGGAGCAAGTCTAGCAGGTGGGAGCTGCTCCTAAACTACACGATGGGTACACTACATCTGAACATGATACGCTCAGGAAGAAAAGGTCCTGAAAGTCCCAGGCAGCAACCTTCAAAGCAAGCCTGAGATCACATCACTCACCCCAAGGGCTTGTGAGAACACACAGCCAAGTGACACAACGCAGCGTCCCAGGCCAGCATCCGAGCTACCTGGCCTCCTTCAAAGCATGCAAACATCCACTGTCTCCGCTAAACATCACAACAGCTGGCTGAGCCAGCCAGTATGGTAAAGCAGAGCCTTCTGCTGGAGAGAGAGAGAGTATGCCAAGCCCCAGGGCCGCCTTCAAGGACCGTGACCAGGACAAGAAGCTGAGGCACACTGCACCGTGCATTAGCACTCTAAAGCTGATCTCATGGAATACTGAATAAGCTGGCCCAAAGAACTAAACAGCCGGAGGACCTAGGACACACAGCTCTTGAAGATGCAATGCCGAGCATTAATCTGATGGACAAAAAACAGCCGTTGGTGTGAAGGGAAAGGATCAAGCACTCCATGCCAGGAGGCCAGTGAAAACCCTGTCAGCTCATGAAAGAAGACACAGAGTATCGATTCAGTCTCCAGGCTGTCCCATCCATCCTGGGTACCTGTGTGTGTCCTGAATTCATACTGTGAGAACTCTTCCTTCACAAGGCCACGTGTAGGAACAAAGCCTAAAGCCCACAGCACATGGCCTCTGATCCCACACACCTGCCTGGGAATGTGCACCTCTATGCACAGCTCTCAGCACCCAGCTATACTTCTAACCGCACCACTATCTTTCTAAAACCACACACAGTAGCAAATTCATACAGTTTTGATTTAAAAAAACCCATATAAAAGGCACTATTCTCAAACTACCTTATCTTAGAATAAGGAAAACGTACTTTGAAATTAGTCTATTCTCATTAAACACATCTCTGAAAGGCTAAGAGTCCTGTTCATTTCTCGGGAAGTCTGTCTAGCAAAAATCATCTCTTCCACAGGTCACACATTCTCTCCAGCCAAAGCAGATCTGCTGATCTGAGCAGAGTACAGAGAAGA
Organism: Ctenomys sociabilis; assembly: GCA_004027165.1. NCBI lineage: Eukaryota > Metazoa > Chordata > Mammalia > Rodentia > Ctenomyidae > Ctenomys > Ctenomys sociabilis. Next base: position 67,507 of record PVKA01001275.1, read on the forward strand.
GGTGACACAGAGAACAAGGCGCCTAAGCAGACACCTTCTGCATGCATGGAAACTGGGGACTTCCTAGACACGGAGGCTGCCAGGTGCATAAGGCTGTCTGGAACACTGGCCATACTGTGTGGCTCTCTGCTCTGCTCAGATGGCTTACACAAGCCTTGCCTCCTCATGGACATAAGGACCCTGACAATTTTGTCTCTGTATTGCACATAATACATCTTAATTTGAAAAAACCTAGGCCCACTAGTTGGATCTAGATTTTCATAGAAGAGAAAGGCGGCCCCGAAGAAGCAGGCCATCAGCATGTGCAGGACATGCAGGTAAGAAGCATGCATGAGGACGGCCAGGGCTCTGTGAATAGAGAACCTGGGTAAGAACAAGCAAGAGCACCTTTAAAAGTAGGTCTAGTGAGGGTGGTGCATGAGGACAGCTGGGCCCCCAGGGTTCAACAGCTTACAGCAACTCTGACCATCTCCATGGAGCAGAGCAGCCAGACAAGGCCAGGGGTTTTGGCCTGCTTGCTCAGGTCACTATTATTTTTTAATTTTTTATTGATTTTAATTAGAAAAAAACAGTAATTCAACAGTTTCAAAACAGGTTAGTGGGATGCTTACAATAATTAATACATTGCAAATTGTTGTCTTCACAGCAGTTATTCAGAGGACAACATGCAGACAGGATATCTTATCTAAACAATATGAGTACAACCTTTCTTCTCATTGAAATAAGAGAAAGTAGCTGTAAGAGGGCTGGCCAAATAACTGCAGATTAAAGCAACTGCAAGCAGGCACAGGGGCCAGGGGTTCAAATCCCAGGCCTGTCATGCCGACCCCACCCCAGGGGCATGTTGAGATGACAATTGAGACTGGGCATGGTGACACTCCCCTCTAATCCCAGCTCTTGTGAACAGGTGGATCACTACAAGTCTGATCTATAAGTGACACCCTGAACACTTATGTAGGCCCTTCCCTAAAACAAAGAAAAGAGAGAGAGAGAGAGAGAGAGAGAGAGAGAGAGAGCAGCTGTATATCTATCCTATTTTGTGTATACATATATATTTTTTCACTCCAAATGGTCCTTCATTTATATCCCCCTTTTTTTGTTTTGTCAGAGATGGGTGTTCCACTGCTGCTAGAGAAGCTGTATTTGGAGCATATTAATATGGCTTACTTTTTATACCATGGTTATACTTTTCTGCTGGATGCTTAAGACCAAGTTAAAGCAAGACCTATATATCTAAAAATGTGACTTTTGTATTTGACAAGGTCAGTCAAGTCCCCTCAGGACTCACTCTGAAACCCTGCACTATAATTTGTAGATCCTTTGTCAAGTGTCAGCCATGTGGATGAATCACAGCCATTGCTTGACCAATTTGCTCTCTGTGAAAGCCTGAATGTTTTCACTCCATGTGACTCTCCTTAGGCACACTCTACATCATCGATCACTTTCCCTATGGCCATATAATCTCCTTGATCAGAAAATTTGGAATACCACTGAGTTACAGGATGTCACACCAGAGGTTCTCCTATGTCCTGAATCCTTACTCTTACTCTCCTTGATGCTTAGGCCACTATTAATAAAGGACCAGGAGTGGGGTGCTTGAACAGCAGAAATATACCATGGCTATGCAAGAGCTCTAGGAAGCATCCATTCCTTCTCTCTCTCTCTCTCTCTCTCTCTCTCTCTCTCTCTCTCTCTCTCTCTCTCTCTCTCTCTCTCTCTCCCCCCAACTTCCATCAGGCTGCAACACCCTAGTGTGAGCACCTATATCTACCTTCTTAAAGTACAGGCATGATGTTGGTCCCACCTTGGTGTAGTAGGCTCTAATCCTCATAATTCCACCTTCAGAGACCCATGTTCCAAGTCAAATCCCACTGTGAAGTCCTGGGGTTACAAATTCAGCATCAACATTAGGGGAGAACACCAGTTAGCCTACCGCACTGTTCCATGCAGGGATAAACTCCAATTCCAGTCAATTGTGAGCTTAAACTTGAGTAATTTGCTGACACACAACCCATTACAGTTCTTCAACTTCTATGGTAAAGTAGGTTACATGGCAGTTATCTCACTTCTAGCACATGTCAAGGAAAGAGTGTGTCCTGGGTGTGAAGGGGGCCCCTCTCAGCCACGAAAATATTTATGAATTTGCTGCTCAGCCTTCCTAGGTGAGGCCAACCCTCCTCAAGCTAGCAAGCTCCTGCCCACTTCAATTGCTGGCCAACCAGAGGCACCGTGGTAACAGCCAGCTGTTGGGGGTCTGCAAAGCACTTTACCCCTCAGCATAAGCAAGCTTGGCTCACTTCCCTGTGAGACCCAGCAGGCAAGCCCAGAGAGTGGTGTCCTCCTGCAAAAGACCTAGTTCTCCTCCTATGGACTTTTCCTACAGAAAGTGCAAGGCTCTCCATGAACTAGGATTTCACCACACCTCTTAGACTGCATGCTACATAATTTCCCTTCCTACCCCACCAAATGCTACACTGAACTTAGAAAATATTTTGCACCAACCAACTTACCTGTTTTAACAGCTCACTTGCTATAAGGAGTCAGCCAATAAAACACTGATTTGACACACATTCGCCACATACCACACCAGGATTGACGGTGTCAGCCTGAGCCACACATCCTGGGCAACAGGGGTACAAATAGAGCCAGCCTAACTGCATGGACTCAAATGGAGGCTTACACCCAAGGAAAACCTCAGAGCGCCGGATCCACCCCGCATGAGCCCATCCCACAGGAGACATCATCACGACTCACGAGCAGAGGCCAAGGCTCCCACTCGGCATTTTTCCTTGTGCACGGTACAGCCACGCGCCAGAGCTGTGGGGCCCAAGCCCCAGTGGTGCGGCCATCAGCGAGTCCTGCCTTCCACTTCGTGGAAGAATCAGTGTTTTTGCATAAATCCCACATGGTAATACCCTCTCATGGCAAATCTTAATAAGCCTTAGCATTTATTGTTGGTTATACTTCTGTGATACTCTTATTTTCTTCTTGTCAAACATTATAATTATGGATTATCACCAAACACAAATTACTACGAAGGACAAACAAATATGATGAAACAGTCTAGCATTCATCACACTGTGAATTTCAGAAATCAAAGATTGGCCAGAAGTGCGAATGGCAAGCCTTCATTGTACCTTCCTGGCACTTCTAAAATGCAAAGCTAAATTGCGTATTCTATCCACCACACAGCTTGGTCTCACCACCCTCATATTCAACCTAATAGACAGGGATTTGACTCTGAAACCTTACTAAGCATCCATCCCAGAGTAGTACTTGGGTGGCCATGCACTGCTTTTTTTTACAACTGCTGGATTTTGTGTTACTGATATTAACCAACAATATAATGTTCTGTATAAGAAAATCTGCCATCCTAAGGAGATGGTACTTGAGGTTTTGAAAGAGAAAGCCCCAGAAACCCTTTGGGAAATCTGTGCCCCTCCATGCCAAGATGCCACTGCACAATATGCACAGGCAGACTCCCAGGTGGCCTCTGCCTGTCCTACTTGCTGGCTGCAGTCACAGCTCAGAATGAACCAGAGGAAAACCCTCCCTAGAAATACAATCTGTGCACAGATGCCCACTGCTGTGTTGGGCACAGGTGTGCAGGTGATCTCCCTCTAAATGATGCCTCTTGAAGAGTCTGCAGCCATCTGCACTCTGAGGGTAGAGTCACCTAGAACTATTTCCAGGAGTGGAGTGCTCAGGAGAGGAATGGTGTCTGCAGACAGAGACCTGCGCAGACAAGGCGGTTGCTGTGAACTGCACTGACTGCCCTGGGGAGGACTTAGAGCCATGGCAAAAGGGAGGTAAGGAATAGTCACAGTCAACTTCCTTGCAGTGAATACTCTGAGTTCTCAACTAAGAAGCCCACCCACCCAGAGGCAGGGACAGCTCAGAACCGATCGCAACACAGATGAAGAAATGTACCTAACTCTAGTCTGATTGGAAATGAAGTTGCTCAGGTTCAAGGAAGAATATCCTGAAGAATTCTGTTCCAGCACCCCATGTAGTTGGTTGTAAGCACCTAGAAGCAGTTCAGAGACAAGCCACCTGGCCAGGAACACTTCCTTGGCACTGGCAGAGTCCTGGTACCTCTTCCATATCTACCATTTAATATGCTTTTTCGTCTTGCAGATGTACATGGCCTAAGAACAGTGCCTGGGCAGCCTTCCACAGAAGCTGGCAACAGAGACAGCACTCACTTAAGTTGTAGTTGTGAGGTTTACAACACAATGACTTCTCAGTTCAAATGTTCACAGTGTATTTTTGGCCAAACTGTGTAAATTAAATTCAAATATTAATGCAGAAGGGCCATCTTGCCAATCCACCTTAAAAGACACTCACCTAGAATGCAATAATAATGAATATTGTATGGCTACAATTAACTATAATGGTTTCCAAGGTGTGGGCCAATTTCTACTGGTAGAATCTCAGCAGATTTGTCAGTATTGTGGGCTTGGCGATATTCTACATGTCATCTGCTCATTCTTGAACATCTATAAAATACAGAGAAACAGGAATAATTTTCACTGTGTTAGATCCATGAGGCTATCATAGAATTTATCAATAAAGCATTTTTGTGAATTTATCTATAAGATCGCTTAGGAGAAAACAGCTACTCTGGGAAGATAAGCAAGAATCTGTACAGATTATTAATACTGGGATCTATTTCTCAACGTACCATCCTATTATCTAGGAGATGCAGTATCTATGAAAGATATAGTTTGGTTCAATTATGCTTAAGAGATCCGCTAAAGAGCACAATAAGAACTCCTCAAGAAGGTCTTAAAATATGTAACTCTGATTTTCTAGGAAACAAGTTTAGCTCAACAGTGTGGAAAACTCCATGGAGACCCTTGAAACAACAGTTCAGGAGTGAGTGTATGATGACACACATCACTCAGACTGTGGAGGAAGACTTGTCTTGTAAAAGCAGACAATCTTGTCCTCATCCATTCACAAAACTTAACCTATCTCCATTTTCTTAAGTAAACTTCCACATGTAATGTAAAAATATCTGGTAACAGTGTACTAAAAACCTCCAAACACGTAGGAAAAAGAGAAGTATACTTTGCCAAAAAGGCCAACATTCATTTTTCCTACATTTCTATTACAAAGTTCAGAAATGAGTGGGAAAAAGTTTGGATCAACAAAATAGGAGAAGCTGCCTGCAATTCTCACGCTAGGCCAAGCAAATGCCCGACCCAAGGGTGAACCACACATTCCACTTTTAAAAGCATCACTGCCCTTCACAGGGAGATATTGTTTGATTTTAGATGTGTTTCAATGCAGCAAAAACTGTCATATTTTTATACCTTGCTATTTTTATACCTTGCCAAACACTATGGGGTCTGAGATATCAATGGAGAGATGCACGTAGACTCAGCTTCACAGGGATTTTTTTTAAAAGAATGTATAGTAAAACTTCAACCTGCCCTAGGTAAGTATTGAAACAACTTTTACCTTGATGCTCAGACATGAGTTCTCTGGGGAGCAGTGATCATGTATTCATCTGCTTTTCATTATACACAAACCACACTGGGATAAATCAGAAGGGAGCAGCTCCCTTCGCATTAGCAGCATCCAAATAATCTCTGCATGGAAGGAAGTATTTCTACTTTGTGGCCAACAGTAAATGTCCTAAAAGCCAAATTTGCTTATAAATAACACTCAGTTCCATGCAGAAACTGTGGCATGTGACCATCAACCACGAGGCTCTGTTCAAATCCAATGAAGGCAAGTGCTTTAAGGGAAGAACCCATGTTGCCCCCTCAGCTGAGCTGGCAGATGTGCCAGGAGTCGCACTTGCCTCAGTGAGAAACTGCTAAACAGAAAATGCTCCCATTTTGGATTTGTAATGCCATTTCAAACTGAGAGAAAAAAACCCAGCAATTCAATTATGTTAAATGCCTAGAAAAGCTCAATTTCTGCAGACTCTGCCAGGGCAGAAGAGTGAGATTACAAAGTGTTTGGACACTTTTATAATTCTTGGGACAAGTTATTTTATGCCTCTTCAATCTCATTATTTAGAAATAAGGTTTATATTTTGTGCATCTTCTTAAAGTTCATTTTCCATTCATTGATTTCCCCTGCATTTCACGAAAATATATGTGTACCATGGCCAGGGAACTTACAAAATAAATCAACTCTACTCCTATAAGCCAGTTGGTGTGAGCGGCACTGAATTAGAAAATTGCTCTGGCCAGCTCTGTCCCTTGGTGTTAGCAAATTAATTAGTCCTGGAGGTGTAAGAAGACAAACCCTGAGCAAATTGAGTAAATAGCGGGACTGTAACAACACAGTGGGCAGGGGCAGCACAAAAGCGCAGCGCTGGCCCAGCACACACAAGGACCCACGTCCAACTCTAACAATTAAACTAAGCAAGTGAGAAGGTGCAGAGGGTACAGCAAGGGAGCCTTCTGCTTAGGCCCACTCACTGTGCACCCCACCCCTGGCCACTGTTTGCTTTGTAAAGCAGGAGCTGTACTTATTCGGCTATCTCTGTGGCTGAAGAGAACCACAGGTGCTTTTTTAGAGCCATGCTAGTTTCAGGACACACACACACACACACACACACACCCCGTCCATACAAAGAGCTGGAGCTTATGGGAACCTTAGAGAACTACCCAGCTTCTACAAGCAGGGAAATGCATGAGACTTCATTATAGGTGCATATTCTAGTCTCCATCTGGAAAAATCCTGGTCCTTCCTGTTTCTGAGGAAGGACCTCAGAAACACTGTAGTGTTTCTACACTACCATATACAGTGTCTCACTGTATATGTGTCAAACAGCAATGCAGTGGGAATGGGCTGATACCGCAGCATGGAGAATTATTCTTTGCAAGAGAGGAAAAGTTCTACCCACTCACTATGATGACGTTCCCAAGGAAAGTCACTGAGCTGCTGGATTAACTCTCCCTCAGATGGGCAGATGGAAGGCGCTGGGCCACAGCACATCACGGGCCACAGCACATCATAGGCCACAGCACAGCCCCTGCTGGGCACTGCTCACCCAGCACAGCTGAAGCTGGTGGACATCTGAAGTGCAAAGCAACAAATGACTCTGCTTTCTAGATCTTCACTGCAATCACAACTCATGCTCAGCAGGACTCTGCCACAGCTCCTGTGACCCATACTTGGGTAGGGCTTGTGGGAACAAGGAGTACCCCAAGATTAGGGTTATTATGGGGTGATGATGAGGTAACAAAGAAGCTGAATCATATGGCTCTGAGTTCCTTCAAATGGTTTGCCTCAATCAATCGGCTGTGACCCTGAACAGAGCCATGGGAAAGGAACCAAGAAACGTTCCTGCTCATTTAAAGATGTAAGCACCATGCTCTGAGAGGACCTGTCACAAGGCTGTGGCACCCACAGGAGCATGGCGCAAGCCAGTCACCTTCCTACAGCAGGCTAACCATGGCCAGAACTGTTGCACACATTTAGCAACTGGGGAGGTAGGAGAAGCTCAAGTTCAAGGCCAGCGAAGGGAACTTAACAATACCCTGTCCTGAAATGAAATAAAAGGGACCAGGGAGGTAGCTCAGTGCAGAGTTCTTGTCCCTTGTGCATGAGGTCCTGGGTTCAACCTCCAGAGCTGCCAAATGGTCACTGTGACTTCTCATTGTAGCCTCACAGCAACACAAGACATTCCCACGATGGAAAATCTTTGTTGTTTTGAGCCAGTTCATTTATAGTAAGATCACAAGGCACAGAACATCCCCAGCTGCAGTGGATTTCTAACTGGTGGCCAACTTATTATGCCCAGCAGAATTAAACTAGCATGGTACTGCCTGCAGGAGGCCCACCCAAGGGCTGCCAACAGCACAAGAGAAGCTGCCGGAATGCTGTGAGGGACGCTGTCTGGAGGAGCTGCTAAAGCATCTGCTGGACCCATTGGAAGTGGCTAGCCCCTTGGGCTGTTCTGATGGAAGACCTTGTCATGCTGGCTTTCTCCTTGGGGGAGCCTGGTTCCCATCCTGAGCATCGCTTCTTGGCTCCAGAGGGAGAGGCAGTGCACTGTTCAGCCTCATGGAGAAACTTGTCACATTGGCTTCCCTGATGGGAACTCAGCTTTCCCCATTGCTGGAGGAGCTTGGGACAGCTCTGTGGCTAAGGACAGCTGAGGTGCTGTTGGGGAGCGCTGGTGCTTACCGTGAGCATCGCTTCCTAGTTCCAGTTCAGATTCCTCAGCCTGCTCGCATAGCTCCCTCGTCCTGCTGGCACAGACTTCCTAGGTTCCACCACGGACCTTTTGGTCTTTCTGGCACAGAACCATGAAGTAGGATCCAGGCCCTGAGCTGTATTCTTTAGTACTTAGTGTGCGGACAGAGTTCCTGCACTTGTTGTATATGATTCTTGGGTGATTCCTTATAAGCTAATATTATAAAATGTGCCCCATATTATATTGTTTGCCTTGCAAAAACCCCAAACTGGGCTGGGGAGATAGCTCAGTAGATTAAAAGCTTGCCTCGCAAGGGCAAGGGCCTGAGCTCAATCCCAGGTTCTGCAAAAAAAAACAAACAAAAAACCCAAACTATGACACCAACAAAAGAAAGTAAATGAATTTGTATTGCTGAACACTAAACTTGGGGCTCATTTCATTAATGTACTTTCAAACCCAATGGCTGTAGAAAGCTCTGTCTGGTTTGAGTTGCCAGGCCTTAAACTTGCGATCAGCCCCTGGTCTCCTGGCACAGTCTGCTCGCCACACTGAGGGCCTGAGGCTCAGCTGGGCTCTCCGTGTGCTCCTCTGCAGGCCTCTTCCATGTGGCCAACTCCACAATCTGTCCAAAGACTGAGAAGTAGCTCTGCAGCAGTACCCTCTAACTGGTTTGCATTCTTTTCAGATATTTCGTAACACCCACTTGTTGTTTAACGAAACCTATGATGACGTGTTTGTCGCTCAGCTAAGAAGATGAAAAAGATGCATTCCATGTTACACACAGTATGGCAGTCACTGTATTGCTTACAGGGATTTTTAAGATTCCGTTTATTGGTACATTCTCGCTATACATAATGCTTACACTCATCATAAAGAACTTGTGCCTGTACGTGACACACAGATTCCTCTCCACTGCTGAGGTCATGGATTCAGCCTCCCTGGACATGGCCAGGGAGCTCACCTCTGCTGAGGGAATGGCGTCAGCTGCAGTTCACCCACTCCTGTTTCTAACCAGACAGCACCAGCTCAGGGCCTCTGCTAGCAATGCCTCTCCTGAGCCAGCATCTTCACTACTCCTGGTCTTAGCCAAAACCCTGAGATGTGAACTCATTTTTACTTTTTTCAGCACTGGGTATTGAGCCTCTGGGGGTGCTCTGCCCAAGCTATACCCCACACTTTTTAGATTTCATTTTGAGACAGGGTTCCACTAATTTTCCCTGTGGAACTTGAACTTTCTCCTGCCTCAGCCTCCCAGAACACTGGGACTATGTGGTTGCACCACCACATCCAACAATTATCATTCTTACTCCTCAGCCAAACCCAGCAAAGTTTTACCAACAGGAACATAAAACTTGCTCAAGTTACTCATTCAGGAAACAAAGAGCTGAACATTCAATCCACACTTTCATCCCACCACCCAAATTCTGTGAGAAAATTAAACCCTAATGTTCAAAAGCACCTAAGGGATTGCTGCAGTTTATACCTTGACGTTCCCTGGAAGGCTGTGCCCTGGGTGGGGGGAGGGGGCACGGGATTACTCCACCATGGCTCCTGACTGGGTGTGATAGGGGGAGGGGAGGCCTGGTGTCAGAAGGTGTCCCACCATGGAGATGCCCTGAGATACAGCTCAATTCCTTCCTGCTTGGAGTGTGGACCGTGTTCTGCCTGCTAGGCCCTGGCATAGAGCAGCCAGCCTTGCACTGAACTGCTACAACTGTGAGCCAAATAGACCTCTTTTCCTTTACCTTGTGAGTGCCAGGCTGTCTGCCCCAGCAATGAGAAAGTAGCTAAGACAGAAATTGATTTCTTTGTGCCCCTAGAATGGTAGTAGCCATTAACGTCATTGAGGAAGGCTAAAAACAGTTCCTCCCATGTGCTGCTGCCCCTGGTGTAGGCGACAAGCCCTCATCAGAGGGCAGCAAGGGCCACCTCTGAGACCAGCTGGCCCAACCAGAAGTGTGTGAAGGCACAGCTCAGGAAGGCAGCCCCGATGGCCCCACGTGGGCCCCACATCAAAGCATGGGAGACCTGTGGACCTGCTCAGGAGTTGGAACTGATTTTGTGGCTGGAGAAGTTAGGGTCCAACTAGCAGCTGACCCAGTCTGCCACTTCATCAAGTGATGTTCAACCCACCTCTTGACAAAAGCATAATTCACAGCAAGAGATATCTTGGACTCAGCCTCAGGAAACAAGGAGCCAGCTGGGGTATTGGGTTTCTTCACTAGGCCTGCCCTGTCTGTGACACTAGAGGGGAGAGATGCCCTGTGGTCTCACCAGCTGAAATCAAAGAGCTGGGAGGTTACTTAAACAAAGTACCCTCATCATCTCCATGGGTTCCTCCAGAGTAGATTAGAACTGCAAAAAAATTCTCCACATGAGAATAAAAAACAGATAAAAGTAACCTAGAATCTTTCACTCTTCTTGTTCACTGACCTCATTGATCTCGGCCAGTACTGGATGCCTCCCCATTTATGCCTCATGACTCCCCTTAAAAAATATGCAGTGAGGTACCCTTTTACCAGGCATGAAACTGAAACTCAAGGAAGTTCGTTCCCTAAATATTTGGATGACAATGGAATACCCAACTCTTGACGAAACTAAAAAAAAAGGGGCTATAAATGAAGGACCATTTTGTATCTGTATACACAGAATAGATATACAGCTACTTTCTCTTGATTCAATAAGAAGAAAGATGTGTACTAACAGTGTTTGGACAGGATATCATGTCTGCATCTTGTACTATGAATAACCACTATGAAGACAACAATACACAATGTATTAATTATTGTAACTCTCCCAGCAATCTATTTTGAAACTGTCTCATTGCAATTTTTTTCTCAATAAAATCAATTTTTAAAAAAATCTTCAGGCTGCACGCCACTGGGAGCACTTAATCTACCCAAGTTCTAACTCTCCACCTGTTTAAGTGTCCCAAACTGCAGCACCAAATCATGATGGTTCCAGCATTACCAAGCTGCCTACCTGCAGCCCTAGCCATGAGGGGGTAGTTCAATATGGAATCAATGTATACATTGGAGTACAGAATCGAATCATTAAGCACTGTCCTTATACATCACATCCACTTTGATTACTTGATTGATCCTAACGCAATTAATGATCTTCCATACACATGAGGTTCTATGGCTAGCACAAAACATTTTTAGGTTTTCTATGTGTTAAATGGGCTTTTTAGAGGTTTATCCAGTATGTGTAGAAAAGGAGATACCCTCTACATGCCTAAGATATCATATATGTACATATATACATATGTATATATATGTGATATCTGAATCCATATGCATGTTGTATTCACTTTTTATTATAACTATAATTTAATGTGCCCTTCATGTTATTTTCAGTACAATGTTTATGTATAATGGTCTGTATTGCTCTGCATTTGGGGTAGGAATGCACAAGAAACAGATGGCAGAAAAAGCATGGATCCTGGGCAGCCCGCTCAGCCAGGCTCCAGCTTCCTTGTTGCATCATAAGAGAAGAACGCCAAAGTCCATCTCCCGCACTATAGAAAACCCAAAAGGGGCAGGGCCAAATCCAGGAGTCCAGCTCTCTGTCACGGCTACCGACACCCAGAGACTCAGCTGGCTTGTAGACACCATACAGACAGGTTGTGTCACATTCGATAATTTAAGGAGATGAATGATCTCATCAAATTATCATGCATGGTTTGCTCTGTGTTGAGTCACCATCCCCTATGTTTATTTATTACCATTGAGGATTAATATAAATTTTAAACAATTACTCACTGTAGCCCTTTGTACCCCTGAATCAGTCCCCTGGGAACTGAGCCACACATGCACAATAAAATTTTGCCTCATGAAAGTTAATTCCAATCTCTACATTTATTGGGACAGGAAAATCAGGTGTTTGGGATGCAGTGAAGCATTCAGTGGGTTTAATTTACAGTGATCCACACAGCCTGGCTGCGCTAGCTCCTCGGGCTCCCTGCAGCCCTTGTGCCTGCTGGAGGCCCCTCACATTTGGCAGATGCAAATCTAAGTCAATTCTAGTACAATGCCGTGGTGAGAAGGGCTGCAATTTGGAAAGTGACGAGCATCGAGCATCCGAAGGGTCTGACGCGTTCCTTTGTGTGGCAAAGGTCCAAACCGCTGTGGTGAGGAGGTGGCGCCACTGCACCCGGGCTCATCAAGTTGTCCCTGTTCATCGAGGTATCGATGCAGAGCTTAATGGAAAGTGCTTCTCTCTCCTCAGATCAACTTGAAATTCACAGCAGATACTTTAAGTGCCACCCTTCTGCCAAGAAGGGAATGAAAGGCTCAACTCCCTGCGCAGCGAAAGTTGGGGTTCTTAGAGCGGGACCATCAGCAGCCAGACAGCTCAAGTGAAGTCGGCTCTCTCCTCTTTTCATTGCTTTACTTTTCTTTCCTGAGACGTTTCACTATGTAATTCAGGCTGGTCTTGAACTGTATAACTCAGGCAGGCTTCAAACTCACAGCAACCCTCCTGCCTCAGCCGTCCCAGCGCTGGGATTACAGGGTGCGCCACCATGCCCAGCCTCATCTGAGACTACTGATGAGATTCTGCGTCAGGTTGTTTTAAACTTGCAACTGATCTGGATGCCGCTCTTCACCACTCAGTGTGCGGGATCACTGGGGCTGATCTGTACTGACATCACAGGAGGCAGAGCTCTTTCCTAACTTTCAGGTATTCTGTTTCGAAGCTGGAAGCTCACATCCTCCACAGTGAGAGGTTATCAGGGGCGAAGTAACAACTTTTAAAATACACTTACCCTCCCGGGCACAGTGCGCCTGCACAAGGGCTGGCTGAAATGTCAGGACCGAGCCCAGCAGACCCCTTGGAGGTGTGCTTTCTTCCTGGTACTTTTTAGGACCTCAGCTCTGCCCTCGACCTGGACACAAACACTGCTGCACCTTCCCTTCCACCTCCCTCAAAGCATGGAAGGCAGACACATCTATGAGGCCCCCTCAGCATTCGTTCTCTCCATTCATTCCCAGTGTTTCTCGTGGCGAAGAAAGGATATGTTTGCACAATAACCCATTTCACTAAAGCACGGTTGTTGGTTCATGTTCCCTCAGTGGCACAGAAGCCACACAAAGCCCAAATCACAGCACCTGAGCCACAAAGGGTCCTTTAAGGACCTCGTGCTCTCTCGCTCCTCTAATCCCCAGAATGCAGGGCACAGAAACAAGCAACCCTGCGGTGCTCCTGCAAGTGGAGAAGCTGGGTCTCAGGTTAGTTCTGCTCGCCCAAAGACAGATTCCTTCCCTCCCCAGCATCACTGAGAGGATCTGCAGCCAGGTAAGGGAAAGAGAGCTGATCCCTCTGAGCACCACCAAGGGCCACAGGGGCTAGAGGGCTGGGGGGCCTAAGCCAAGCAGACAGTTGAGTTTAGCTCCTAACAACATTCAAAGAAGTTCTTGGTACTATACACTTTGGCCTTCTCAGCTAAGAAACACAAATTAATAAAACTGCCTAGAGGACGGGCTCAAAGGAGAGATGGATAAAACATCACGCAGGGCACTTCTGCATTCACAGTGTCTGGCACATTCAAGAGAGCACAAGTGTCAAGAATCAAGACTGTAATCATCCAAGGGTGATTCATGGTCATTATTAGGCTCAGATCTGCAGACAGAGACATCAAAATTAGCTCCAATAAAGTCTGACTACCAATAAACTCTAGCTTCAATAAAGTCTGAATTCCAATGGCATGGGGAGGGAGAAGAAGGGAGAGAAAGAGAGAGGTGTCACAAAAGGGAAATAAATAGCCCACTCAAACACTTTTCATCTCTTGCCACAAACCACAAGGGTGGTTTTTCCACAATGCAGTAGACCCAGAGAGTTCAACATTGATTCTTAGATCTGCTGGCATGAGCAAGCTGAACCATTCATTCATTCATCCAGCTTGGAGCCTCAGGAAACTGTAGCAGCTGCCAGTCATTCCCAGGCCTGTGAGAGGCCCCAGAGGCCAGGAAGAGAGAGCCCTGTGCCCAGCAGGGGCACCCTCTCCTCCACGATCCCACACCTTGCCAGGTTTATCATGGCATTTCCTTGACGAGAATCTTTCAGCTCAAACTGCTGAAGGCTGGCCATGGGGAGTGGGGAACGCCCGCAAAAAGGCAGTCAACTACAACAACTGCCCTAAAGCCTCATAAATAAATCATGTTACAGGGCCAACTATAGGAACTATCCATTCCTTTGTTTGTTCCCTTTCCAGGGTTATTATTCCAGCATCTTTTGTCCATCAGCATATGCATTTAGAAAATGTAATGACATCATATAAACCTGTTTGGATCTTCAAGATACAATGTCTCCTATGAGAGAAGTAAATAAAACATACAGACAAGGAAGGAGCAGCACTGCCATGCCCAAAGAGAACACGCTGATGTACTGGGGCTCCGTTATCACCAAGTGCCAAAGTTGAAATCCTCTAGTCCATGCACCTGGAAATGTGAATATTACTAGTACGTGTGTATGTACATTTTTAATCATGACATTCCTTTCTTAAAAACGGAATACGTAATGTGGACTGTTCCTCCTAAAACATCTCCAGTAAATGCCTCTTGTGTCTAGCCCATGTTCCAACCATCTGCCTCAGTCCTCCAGGCCCTTGTATATTTCAGGAAGTCCCTTGTCAGACACTGAGTTTCGTCTTGACTCCTCCTCACCTGCCTCTATCAGAACTTGGGCCCATCAATCACCCTCTCCATCACTTTCATCTCTCTGCCATTTGCTCTGCTCTCTCTGATGAGCTCAAATCTCCCCTCTGGTAATGCTTGCTTAGCTCTGTACATGCTCCCCACCCAGTTGCCTTCTTCTGGGAACTACCTGCCTCTTCCACTGCCCCCAGAGAGAGCTGCTGGCCTTCTGCAGCTAAGGAAATAATGCTTCTATTTCCTATGAGATCAAACCAGATACAGAAAAGCAGCCCAGGCCAGGCAACCAAATCCCTTTTCCAAATCCAGCTCCTGCTCACAGCACATGACTCTGCTGATGGCCACCCAGCCCACCTCAGGACTCCCACCCCAACTTCTTTGGGAGGCTACAATTTGGCCTAAAATTCTGTAATAGTTTCATCAAGGTGTGACAGAGAAAACACAATTCCTTAGAACCATTTAATACCTTGACAAAGCCAATTCACAGGAAAACTGAGGAGGAGGTGACATGAAGTGAAGCAGAGGTGACTCGAAATCTGACCAGGATGTGGTCTCTCCTTTCTTCACACTGATGCACAGGACCGAGGCCTCCCCTGGCAGGACCAGCTGCCCGGCTCCAGCGCCATTTACAACGACCTCCCCTTCAGTCTAAGAAGGTCTACACTGTTCTCCCTTGCGTGATGTCAAGGGGCCTGCCACACGTCATTATTGCTCTGAATTGCCTGCCTCTCACTTTTCTTCCTTTTACCAAATTCTCTGAAGAACAATCCACACCTGCAGTCTCCATGGTCTCAATTTTATTCAACACCTCAAGCCACTGCAACCCACTTCTGCCCCACCATTGCTGGCTGAGACTGCTCTGCTGAGTTCCTGGCTGGATGACACTCTTAATGGGGCCATCTGTTTGATTTCTCTGCAGCATCAAATTGTAGATCGAGGCTCTTCATTAGAAACTCACAGTAACTGTCATAGAGAATACTGAATAAATGAACATGAAGTGGATCTTTCATAATGGACCTTTCTCCCAGCTTCATGGTCGCTGCCTTCTGCATGTACCTCCACACACTCTCAGGTGCATACTCCTAACCCAAGATACTGCAAACTCAAAACATCCAATAACACACCCAGCACCCCATCCCCACAACAGTCTGGTGTTTCTATCATGTTCCTTAGCTTACAACATACAGGATCTACCCAAAACAGGCCTTACAATTGGCTCTAACTCTTCTCTTCTTGGTTCTCCAAGCCCCACAAGGCCAGAAATTTCCCTTCTCCAGTGTACACTCTCCTGCGCCTTCTTGCCCATGGCCATGCTCCTGTTTTAGACTATAAGTTTGTCTCACTCAGGGAACACTGCACTGGTTCACCAACTACGCTCTCCCTCAGGTTCAACAATGGCCTTCGGTCACACACTTGTGCCTCCTGTGATTCAAAATCTCTCTTTAAGAATCCCAACAGTGACCCAGGCCCAAGCTAAGGAGGCCAACAGCATCCCTTCACACCGCGGAGTCCATGCCTAACCCACCACAGTCCAGGTTTGTTTAGACTGAGCTTTTACCATAGCCACTGGAGCTTCGCCTTGTCCAAGCTTTGACATCCTCTGCCCTGGCGCTCAGCTCAGAGGCAGGCAACGCTGCACACAGGCACGCTTACTCCCTGAGTCTGTCTTCTCACCATACTGCACAGTGCAGCCCATAAATTGAGCCAAATAATAATTGGATTAATTGTTGAATTAAATTATAGTATCTGAAGCAGGAGTCGTTAAAAGAGACAGTCAATTAAAACTGTTGCTCAAAATGAGTTGTGTTATTTACCCAGAGGTCTAACTAGTACACTACTAGAAGCCTGCCCATCTGCAAATTATTGTGTTTCTTGTAATCTAATGAAAAAATTACTAACAGGATCTCATTCCTGACAATTAGCACCTAAGCTTTTAGTAAAGTATTACACTAATATTCCTTATCCAATGAACTGTTTCTCTAGGGTGTTATTTTAAAAGTGAGGATTTTTAAGTACTTTTATTTGTGAAAGTCTTGACAATTTTATTGTCATTACTCCCTAAGGTTTATTTCCACGTCTGAATGGTTCAGCTCTGAAAATGAACACAATGCTCAGGGAACAGCACTTCAAGTACAACTAGGACCTCATAGCAAATAGGGGAGAAAAGGAAGCAGGGGAAGAACCAGCTGCTTTAGCGCCTTCAGTGCGAGTCCACACCTCCAGCCTCCAAGGCCGTGTACTGGGCCCCACTTCTGGGCGCGCCTCACCGCATGCTCACCGCAGCAGCCTGCGGATCTCTTCTTCAGAACAAGAGCTCTTTCCCTGTGCCTGAGCCCTGTCATTGTCCAGAGCACTCCCGCCCTTAACTCTCAAAGTGAAGCGTTATTGTTTAACCATGGCTTTTTACACAGGCTGACAGTGTGCACCTTAGAAAAGAACAATTTTATTAGCTCCTTCTGTCTTCCCCTAATTATCCGCACAGCAAGTGGGCAAATGTCAGAGGAAACAATTGTCTACATTACTTGACATTTGTGATGAAATTGTCAATTAGGTGCTAGAGATTTATCTGAGTATAAAAATCCCTTTAAAAATTCCCTAAAATGGAAATGCCCACTGTGTAAAAGAAAGCAATCTCTAATAGTCTGATCATGGGGACTTACAAGAAAAATATTCTGAAAATCTCCCATAAGATTTCATGTTCTGTCCAAATTATATATTATGATTAGTAGTACTAATATGCATGTATGAGTATAAAAGAGAAACTAGGAATTAATTATTTACTTAAGAAAATACAGGAACTAAGTCTCCTCATTGGCCAGGAGACCCCCACAGTAAATTTTAATTACCTAGGAAACAGAACTAAAATAAATACTAAGCTCACCCCTGAACTGAAGCATTGGAAATGGCTAACACCATTTTTCTACTGCCATCATTTCTAGTTTAAGTTTTTCTTTCACTTACAATGTAGAATTTTAAATGGATCCTAATTTTTTTTTAATCCACAGAACATATGGTTAAAGAAAAAGCAGCAGAAGCACATGTTAAAATAACATTTATCCAGAAATATCCCACATTCATATTCAATGAGAACTTCAAATACTGCTTTATATAAAACAGCTTGATTCCTAATTACTAGTCTAAAAAAATTAAAACGTGCTGATCTACTGAGGCCACAGTGTCAGTCTTTACCTTGTTGATAAACTTCTTAAAATGTACACATGAGAAGAAGAAATTTAAAAGAACAGCAGCGGTTACTTGGACTCAATTTTTTGATTGGTAACAGTAGTTAGTTTTCTTGTATGGAATTACTACAAAGGATGCAAATTACTGAGAAGAAATACCTGAGACTGCTATTCACAAATAAGATTTTAAAACCTGCACGTTTGTTCTCGTTCTGAAAATATAACACTGTCAAGTTCATGTAATTCAAAGCAGATCATAACTAAAGGCAAAAATAAAGTTGTTTAACATGTAAACATCTTTGTAATAGGTGCCCCAAATCCAACAGCAACATTTTTTTCACACCCTTGTTTTATTTAAAGGATGGCACGTCTCTCTTTAGCAAAGGCTTTCTTTGTTGCTGTTACCCTCCAATCCTGTTAACTTGTCTCTATAGGATTCGAGCATCTTCAGCACAGGTTGTCCTGACAATTGCTCTTAAATGCTTATATTACAAAAATACTCTGAATGAGATTTAAACCCTGAAGACAGTTGAGAGTTGCCTGAAATCTGGTAGCAGGAAAGCTGTTCATGAACCTACCTTCCACAGGCTATTTTTTTTTCTTTTTTTTTCTTTTTTTTTTTTTTTTGTAATCCACATATATATGTACACATGCATATGGGTATACTTTCACACAAAAAAAATCACCCATTAAAGAGAGCACTATATTAATATAAATGAGGCAAATACCTAATTATGCAATGTTAATCTTTTGGACTCCAAGAGAAAGGTAGTAAATGTAGTGTTTTTACTCCCTTTACTTACAACCTACTCGCCCCTATTATTCTGATATTCAAGTGAATCATTTTTTTTTCCTTCAATACCATAGACAATACGATGCTAGCATTTTCATATCATAGTGCACACAAAAGGAAAAGTGAATCAAGTGTGAGCTTCCCAGCTATCTTCGAGGCCAGTCCCAACATGATGGAAAAACGCCTGCATGAAAAGCATGGAATGACCGTGACCCTGTTTCATTCGGTGCATGGAGGGCGTGGTGGATGCACAGAGCACTGGATCTGCTGCACACTGCAAGCTGTGCGGACCCAGGGTGGCAATCGCAGAGCAGAGCCAGCTCTGCACAGTCGGCAGCGAGAGCTGTGTGCAGCTTCGCCCAGGCAGCTCTCCCGGAGCACACGAGGAAAAGCTGGCATTTCAGTGCCAGGTTTTGGGAACACAGAGGTAAAGTCTCACTTTTTTTGAGTCTCTATCAACACATATGTTACATCAGGTAATGTCCACATATGTATAAGACATTAAAAAGCTTAATGAGTTGCATAATTCACAAGAATATATATTTTATACTACCCTCTTAAGCCTCCTGTCTAAAGTTACAAACAGGTGGCAGATACTAGGAAATAAACCACAAACTAAGAAAAATAGAAGACTTTCTTGAAAATTTGCATCTGGATTGAAAAATAGGGAGGAAAATCTTTCATAGAAATTTTATATAATGATGCAGCAAATAATATATAAATCAGGTAACTCAGTTTTATGAGCATGATCTTTAAATTATTTTTAAGAATACCTACATTTATTTTTAGGAATATATACTGTAAAAGTAAATAATAACTCCGAATACAACACATCATTAACATTTGCTTATGTTTTTGCAAAAACTGCAAGGTCTGGAAGTATATTTGGCTGTTATTTTATATCTCTTGTTATTGTTGGATTAATAAAAGAGAAGTCTGTGCAGCAGCTCCCTTTGAAGTAAGAGTGATGAGCTTATACCCATTTTCTAAATGAACCCATTCTTTATAGTGTGGTTTAAGATAATGAAGGTGTATTTATTTCCTTTTTGTAAGTAATTCTAAGCTCAGATTCATTATATTGTTCCCCAGATTTTTAAAATTATATTTATTTTATTTTGCCTAATACTCTTTGGAATGCCAATGCAAATAGGTACATATACACCAATGTGTAACAACACACAGTTAACATGTTACTACTCATACGGAAAATATATTTACATTTTACATTTAAGCATGCACCTATAGAATAATGTATGTTACATGGCCAAGATGATGAGAATAAATTGAATGTCTGAACAAAAGGTGTGCTAGTGTTCACTGTGTTTAAGACTGTTACATATTTAACATTTATGCCATTTTAAAAGGCACATTTCCCTGTGTACAGGTACGCAGTATGGAAATAGAAATCACTAAACTCCTGGGAGACCAACTACGTCGCTGTCACTCCGGGGCTAGATGACCCTCCTATGCCACAAGTCACAGACATTTCTTTTCTATGGCCTTTAAATACAAATATGTCTAATAAGGAAAAGAAAATTCTACCTTAATATCCAAAATACTATCTTCTAGGGGGTTTTATGCTTCTTCTGTGGATAGCTATATTTCTTAGTTACATGCTTACACCACTATATGGTGTATATTAAAAGTCTCCATTCATTAATGAGCTTTCAGTTACTTTTCACTGATTTTCATTTTAATATGACTGAGATAAAAGTGTAATATAAGCAATAAAACTATGGTGCTTTAAAAACTGCTTTATGAATAAATTCTAAAATTAAAAGCATTTTAATGAACATTAATATTTGGTTTAGGTACATGTAATTCTGAATTTTAAACTAGGTGTGTTCTAATATATGGGCAGAGAAAATAATTCTAGGGAGAAAAAGCTGCTTTTTCAAAACTGCATTTTTAAAACAAAATAATACAGACATAATAGGACATGAAAATGAAGTATCTTCTATTTAAACCAAAACCAGGATGCATTAGGTGGATGCTACTATATGACATATCTGTGTCACACCTTGGTGAGACAAATATTTCCAAAGGAAATATCCAATGCAGAGAAAGAATTGTTACCAAATTCCCTCGTTTAAATAATTACTACTGTAGTTTTTAGTATTAGTTCTTAAAATAGTTTAACTATTTCAATCAAAAATATGCTGTATAAAAATATTTTTTAAATTTAAGCGTAAAAAATTAAAGCAGCTATTTAGAATGGCACATCATCTATCATTAATTATGACAAAACTTAAGCCCTCTATTCTATTAACACTACTTTAAAAACAGAATGACTGATTGTAATTCATTCCAACTTCAATTAGTACCAAATTAATTTTATAGTGCGTTAATGACATGTTCTTCCTCTTCTGATAATAAAAGTTCTCATATTACTTCTTGAAAAATAAGTTGGCAAACAATAAAAGATTACCCATTTCCAGATACATTTATATACAAAGGCATAGCAATTTGACTCAGTGATTGCTACAATCTTTCTTGCACAGGTTTGATCAACTTGATTTTTTAGCAAGATTTATGTGATAAACGAAATCTTTTCAAAACCAAATGGCAGCACATCTTGATGAAATTAAAGCCATTTTTTAAAATTTCATAATACTTATTCTGAAACCTAACAAGGACAAATGTCATCTGTCATTTCTCCCTTCCCAAGAGATGGTTCGGCTCACCTCTCAAATAAACATTAGCAGATGCTAAAGCCAACCCAAAACCCTGCTATGGTCACCTAAGCAGGCTGGCTTAGAGCTTCCAGATCCGTTCTTTGTTCATGAAATAACGTTTCATAGATCTTCAAAATACCTTGTATTTCCATTACTGAAGAGAAAGCCAAATCCTTTCAAAGAGACTAAATTAAGGTGTTTTCATGCCCCTCTTAGCCCAGTCCGTATTCTCCTTCTCACCCCTAGCAAGTTTCAGACCCTGAGAATCTCGTCATCTTCATTTTAGGCAGGCACCGAGAGCAGAGCTCGCGCTTAGGGACTGTACGCTGAGGCTGCACCGCGGCGCGGCCAGGGCTACAGGCTGCTTACAAGGCCTGCTCTTCTCCACCGTCATGTTGCCTCCCTTCCGATGACAGAACTAAGGGGGAATTTCTCTGTTTAAAATGACATTTTTAAACAGGGTAAGCCCAGCACATTTAGAAAGTGACTTTAAAAAAAAGCCACCATGAGTCACTTAAGTTCCCCTGCATAGGCCGAGCTACAAAAGGAACTTAAAGCATTAAATAAATAAGAATGCGGTTTCTTAATAACAGTGAGTGGTGAAGCCTCTTCAGGGAATTCTTCCACTTGTGCTGTTTAAAAATACCCTTTTGGATCACCTGTCAGTTAGCGAAGATCTACAGATGGCACTGACCCTCTGGCTTCCTGACAGAAAGGATTCGCAATCATTTTTATGGAGGATTATCTGAAGAGGAACATTACTGTAAATCAGGGACAGAAACCTGAGCGGCTCTTCGTCTTCGGTGGTCGTGCAGCCCCCGGGTCCCCGTGGACACGGGGGGCGGGGGCGCACACACTCACGCCGGAGGCTGGGCAGCCCGGCCCGGCCTGGCCAACAAAGGGCGGCGCGCAGCTCCTCCCGCACGGGGAAGGCCACCTCTGGCTTTGATTTTTGTTATGTAAAATGCATTAAAGTGACTCATCCACTTAAGTATACCCACTCTGCGAGGCTTGGAAGTAGCTTCGAGAGCCAAAATAAACGCTTTCCCAGAAGGCCTGATGGGCGACTCGGCGCACTCAATTCGTGCACAGCTTCGTGCGCCCGGCGCGGCTTCTCCCGCGCCGCCGGGGAGCTGAGGACGTTCCCGGCCCTTCCCTGCGCCTCGCCGTGAGCCAGTTCCAGAAGAGTAACCAGGTTTTCCCGTGTTCATACCAAAGTTATCTTATAAACGTAGAGAGCAAGGGCATAGCGCAGAGGCCTGGGGACGCGAGGATTCTTCCCTGCACGAGCAGGAGCCGTGCTCCTCGGTTAGCGCCGCGAGTCCCGGGCGGGCTGCACCGAGGTCCTGGGGCCGAGCGGTGCGGCGTGGGGCGCGAGGCTGGCAGCGCCCGCGGCGGGGACTGCCCGCGCGCTGAGCACCCGGGCCACAGTCAACTTTCCCGGAGCAGGCCGCCGGGAGCGAGCACGCGGGGCCGCAAACTTTTCCTGCAGTCCGGGGCTCCTGAGTCCGGGGTGCCGGGAACCGGGCTGGGCGTCGAGAGGCGAGATCGCTCCGGTCCTCGAGCGCCCGGATCCCCGCGCCGATTCCCGGATCTCCGCGCGCCCCGTACCTTCCACGCCCCGACACCCGCCCGCGCGCCCCGAGCCCTATGCCCGACCCGGCCCGGCCCCAGCACTTACGTGACGGCCGAGGGGAACGGCTCCGGGGCCGAGGGCCGGATCAGCGCGCCCTGGAGCAGAGCTAGCGCCACGGCCAGCAGGCGGCCCGCGACCATGGTTGCCATCGAAGCCAGGGTCCCGATGCCGGGCGGCGCGGACGCGAGAGAGGGCGGGAGGGCGGACGGCGAGGGCGGCGCGGAGACCCTAGCGCCGGGGCTGCTTCGCCTCGGCCGCCTGCGCCGCCATCAAGGACGCTGGGCTCCGGGACCTAGCGGTGCCGCGCTCCGGCCCCGCTTTATCCCGCGCGGGCGGCAGCGGCGGGGGCGGCGGGGGCGGCTCCTAGCGGGGCGGGGCGGGGCGGGGACAGCGCGGACGCGGCCTCCCCTCGGCAGCGCGCGGCGTCGGGCTCAGCCCCGCCCCGCCCCGCCCGATCCACGCGAGCGCGGCCTCCCGCGCAGACTCCGCGCCGGCGGGGCGGGGGCGACAGGGAAGGGGCAGTGCCCGGGAGCGCGCTCCGCACGCGCGCAAGGCTCACTGTGCAGGGGGATCCGGGACGCCCGGCTGGCGGGTCCCAACGGAATCCGCTCAGGTTGGGCCCGGCCAGGGTCACCTGGAGAACCCGGAGTCTGGGGACCGGCGAGGGAAAGCGAGAGACGGGGCCGGTCTCGGCCGCACACTGGGCTGGGCTGCGCCTTCCTCCGACTGAAGCTGGGGCACAGGAGGGGCCGCAGGAGGGCGTGGGACCTGGGGCCCCGAGGGGCCTGCACTGCCCTACCCACCTGGGGAAGGCAGGGAGAAGGTGGCCTCGGAAACAGGTGGCCCTAGAAGATGCGCCCCGCTTGGCGCGGGCCGGAGGGCCGCGTCCCCTGAAGGAGTAGGGGGTTCCTGAGGCCGCCCCAACGCCGGCCTCACGCCCGATGGGGGCACCGGGCACGGTCGCCCGCAGCACGAGGGAACCGGCGCGCCGCCTGCAACAGAGTCCCTGACGGGACAGGGCCACGCCGCGTCGCGCCGCCGTGAGTCGCCCCTCGGAGGAGCGGAGCGCTGGCGGCAGAGCCCGAGCGGCCCCAGACGAGAGCCAGGCGCTGGCGAGGGCGCGGCCCAGGGGGAGGAGCGCGGTTCTGAGACCCGTGGTGACCTCCCCGCCCTCTGGTCGCCCCTGTCTTCAAGCCTTGTTTGTTTTCTTTCTTTCCGCTTCCCAGTCTTGCTCTTTGTCCCTCCCTTGCTCCTGGGGCGGCCTCACAAAAGGTGCCCAGTGAGACTCAACTTCGTTTGTTTTGCCCTAGACCTCAGGGGAGAGCTGCAAGGGGATGGCAGAAGCCAGGGAGAGGCGGGGGCTCTGGGACAGGGGAAAGTTCAGCTCCGAAATTGGCCGAATCCTCAAGCCCATCACTTTTCAGTATTTATTCATTCAAGAACATCCCCCCCCCCCATCCCGCCCGCCGTCAGCAAGAGGATGGAAACTCGCTGAGTTAGACGTCCGGTATTGTCTGCATGATACATTGGTATCATCATGGGCGCGCTGCAGAAAGATGTCACTGTCATATGTCTCGTGTATAATTTCATTAGTGACTCCACACTTACGATTACGGCACACAGTGTCCCGCCTTACATCTTTAGCACCAACGGCTTAAAGGATAAAAGAAGGTAATAAGCTTGTGAAGGTAAGTCAGACTGTGTTAATAACTTTGCTGGCCTTTGCACCCAGTCTCAGTTTCTCTGAATCAGTCCTCTCAAGTATCTGAGCAGGCCGCGTTTCCTGCAGAAGAGGTGCAGCTGTGGGCCATGATCATTGTTTACTAAGCTGGAGTACGACCTTACATAAATTGCATTTTATGAACCTGTACGTTTTTAATAAGCTACTCAAACATGTTTTTTATTTGGTCTCTATGGTATGTAAAACTAGGCCATTCTCACAGCATTGCATTATAATTTTTTTTTTTTGCTCAGTTCCATTATTTTTGGAAATTCCATAAAAATCATACCCCATTCCATTCATTTTAATAAAATACTGCTAAATCACCAATATTGCCCATAGAAAATAAAATGTCTACATCGTAAGGATTGATGGTAAAATTCTGGTATGATGAGATATAAAGGAACAAGAATCATAAATCAATTATTTCCTGTTCATTTAAAATATTTTAATTTGAAATTTGATATCAAATTTTTAATTTGATATTTTAATTTGAAAATAAATTATTGAAGCATGGTAAGCTTTGTGTGTGTTTATTGGTTTCTAGATGGAAGTGTAAAGGTTTTACTCATGCAGGCTTACTCCCAGACAATTTATTATCAGGAACTTTTGGATCTCACTTGCTGCTTCACATAAATGAAAGCCAAAGGTAAAGGCAAATGGGCAGAGCCTTCCGCGGTCTTTATCTCCTTAGGGAAGGTTTTCAGCAGAGAGAAACACCGGACTCAAGAAGAACACTTAAGAGAACGTGGAGTGGCTTTTAATTGAGAATGTGTTTTCAGTATTTTTAAACTGAAAAAGCACATGTAAGCCTTCAAAAAAAAAAAAAAAACACACAGGAGAGAAACCATTCTACATGAAGAAACGTGGTGCAATAATTCCTACATGGAAGACAATTATTTAGGGCAAATTTTTCACTGGCACAGTAATCTACTGTATCTACTGATAGATATAACATTCAATTTTTAGAGCAAGAAGTGCTTTTCTGAATGGACACCAAGCAACATGAAATAAGCGTTGATTGAAGCTGTAGTATTTGCCTGACAGAGTTTTATACTGGCAAATTATTGCCTGCTTAAGCATTTGGACAAATTAGCTGGTACACGTTGCAGTGCTGCATCTTCAACTAAACAGTAGCTTTGTGTTACTGCTTTGAGTCTCTGCTAAGCACAGAAGTTTTCATTCACTTTCTAATTCTTGCTCTACAATCTTCTCCCCCATAAAAAACAAACACTGGGGCTACTGCATTATTTCCTAATTTTTTTTTTTAAAAAAACTATTTGACTCTAGAATCTAGATTCTGGAATAAGAAATATCCACCCTTCATAAATACAGCTGCAGAGCTCTATTTATTATTTTCTTAGACTGGAAGTTGCAGTACAAAATTATACAGAAGCCTTTATGTAGGCCTACACAAAACACAGTAGGAAATTTAGTTATTCATCCAAATATTCAGTGGCCAAAAGCAATGTATTAGAAAATGGTTAGTAAAAGGGTCACAGTAAAAACTGAAATGGCCAAGACAAATAACTGTTTCTACTTTCCCAAGTTTCTTCAATTTCACAAATACCCAGCCTGCCAGGGAGGGGAGAGTGAGAATGTCTGTTGATACTGTCCTCCTGGTGACAGCTAGCTCTTCATGTTCGTTAAACACCATCATAACCCAGCATATTTTCATAAATGTAGGTACCTAATGGATCAAATTCACCTCTGCAAACATAACCTAATTCATTCATGCAAGCTGCAGAGAACATACCAACAATTCATTAGGTGGCTGCCCGTGAGCTATCACAAAATAGTGTTGTCAGGATTTGTCCATCCCACTACAGAGCCCCGGAGAGAAGATACGGAAGCAACACTTGTTGCCTCACATTGTAGACCTACACAGATAGCGTGCCTACCATTTCTACAAACGCATGAAATCTGAAAACAGAGAACTTGACAGTTGAAATCCTATATCCATTGACAGATGAGTAATGTAGGCATTCATCAAGGTATTGTCATTTTTGTCTTGACAGGATGTGTATGCTTTTGAATTCGATATTTGGAAACACTTGAAAATCAATAGAAAGCAAATATTCTAAAGTACTATTTTATTTGAGATGTACAGAGTGTTAGAGTATAATTGCTAAGGGTTCCTCATGATTTGCAAAAAAATTTCTATGATGCTCACTTCAGCAACCCATGTGCTAAAGCTGGGAGGATACAGAGAAAATGAGCCTTGCATAAAGATGATGTGAAAGTACATGAAGCATTCCATATTTTAAAACAATGTCTGTGCTGTCCAAGCAGTTGAAGGATATTTTTATGATGTGATGCTTTATCATTCCTTGGTATAATTTTAATAGTATTTCAACAATGCATATCTTTAAAACTAAAGACAAGGAGTTGACCGATCCCATTCTAGGTGTACACCATTGCAGTTTGGAGACACATGCATCTCCTTTGCTCTATCCTTACATCTTTAAACTGTACAGTTACGTATTTCCTAAGAATATGACTTTCTCCACCTGAGTGTAGCCTGTTAGAAGAACTGATTTCATACACTGGACAAGTGAAGTGGAGATGGCCTGAGGTAAAGCAGCTTGTGCTTCAGTTCATCTTTGGGCTCATTAACTTGCTCCACTGATGCTGTGTATCTTCCTGTACTGCAGATTGGCGCACTTTTTGCCCAGATGCATCATACATTTTGATGAATGAATCGCATACTGTGAGGATGCTTGCAAATTAACTTTTAGTTTGTTTAAACCAAATCAATAAAAGTCTAATTCTCAATCACTGAGGGAGAAGTTCCCAAAATGAAGATTTTTCACATCATTATATTCCAATAACATTTAAAGATATAGCAAAGACTATAAACATAACTCAAGCCATATATAATTAGAAGACTGTATTTGTAATGAAAGGAAGCTCACTTTGTGATTAGAGGGCTGTGTATGTGTTTGGGCTTTTCTATGCCTTGCTCTGCTATTATCTGAAAAGCTCTTCTATTCAACAACTGATGTTTCTATATCAGTGTACTTTGGGTTCCCCATATATTATGTTGAATATATATGTTCTTTAAAGTTGATTTTTCTTTCTCAAAAAATGAGCAAGCCTTCCCTTCCCTTCCAACAACAACAATGTATGCATAGGAAAGAGAAACTGACCTCACAGACCTACTGGCAATACCTCATCTACAACTCTAGTTCAGGCTCTGACAGGCACTGCTGCCTATGTGCATGCAGGAAGACACCTCTGTTCTGTCCATGTCCCTGCCTGTCCCAAGCTGACCAGTGGTGTCCTCTGCCGCTTTTCTGCCTCTCCATTTGGTCTTCTTCTTCCTCACCAGGCAGCAGTGGAGAGTCTAACACATTCCTGACAGAAGGGCTCCCTCAACATAGGCATGAGAAGAGGAGGGAGAAAAAGTAAGGAAGGCAATAGAATTACTCGGGACAGAAAAAGGGAATTGCGAGAGGGGGACAGCATGTGGGAAGGAGCTGGTTCCCATGACACAGATAAGCCAAAAGCAAAGGTGAAGGCATAAAACATGAAGCGAGTTGCCTGGGATGTTCTCAAAATTTAGTCAATTAGAGGTTTTATTACCTAAGAAATACTGTCCATCATTCTGTTATCTCTCTATTTTATAGAATCATAAATAATTGTTCAATATTGGTTCTTCTGCTTTAAATGTAGAACAGGTTGTATCCTGTTAATATTTAGTCACTTTCTTAAATCTGAAGAGCACATGACAGGCAAAGTGTTCTATTTGGTACAACTTCATAGTCTAAGTTTACACATCTGCTTGTGTTTGCTCAGCCTATGGGCAGCAAATCTGATTAAGTGCATTTGGGGATTGCACGACACCATAATCCATTTCACACAAAATCGCTGATCTACACAGCAATTTTACAATCACTCATGAACTCGAGTGAAACAATTTTTTTTCACCCTGCAGAACTGCTTATTTTTCCCTGTACCTGTTCTTTTGAAGAACTTCACAAATAAGAAGAAGACTTTGGAATGAGGGGCAAAAGGAATTTTTCTGCTTCACAGAACCCTCTTGCCTTCAGAAGATGTTGAGGAGCTCTGGACAGTGCTGTGTCTCAGGCTCCCCAGTCTCTCACACTGATTTGTACTGAATAAGAAAACCTGAACTGATAAGTTCAAGCAAAGGTGTAAAACATGAAGCAAACAGCATGGGGGAGAAGATGTGGAAGCAACGCTTGTTAACATGTAGTCATGTAGTCGAGTCCTCTGTCAAGTATTCAAAACAAATTTTAAAGGTACAGTCCAGGTCCTCACCCATGCTGACCTGGAGCAAACAGTCCTCCTGCCTCACCATCCACGTTGGGATTTCTAGCATGCACCATCATACATGGCCCAAATATTCAAACTGGTGATTGCAGACAGTGTGTTGATTCTTGGGATAACTGTAAGTTTCTCCCTAACCATGGATAAATGGATAGGCCGGCATGGAGTGTTAGAAATTCCACAAACATAGCTAACTCTCAGGTGGCTCTTGCATTTATAGAGGATCAGTGCAAGGCTTAGCACCTCAGCACTAGCTCCTAACCAGCAAGCCATGCGATCTTTCTCTTCACTGATGTTCAGGAGACCAGACAGGTGATTGACCCTCGCAGCCTCCCCAAGCTGCAGTTTCCAGTTTTTATCAAGGAGGATAATGCCGTGTATATTGAAGGACATAGCTAGCCTCCTAGTCACCTCTAGTCAGGCCCACATTGGGTGTCACAGCACAACAGACACTGTAAAACACACAGTTGGGTAAGGCAAAAGACTTCTCTAGATCTATAGATTGATAAGCTGAGGCCAACTTAGAACATGTCCTTGTAAAGAAGAAAGTAATACTCCACTTGTGAGGAGAAGCGATTGGTGTGTAGCATCCCTTAGTGAATCTTATGGGGCCATATGTCCTAAAGAGCTTTTCCCCAGTACTCCGAAATGTGTCTCCCTGTGCTCTAAGAATTCT
The DNA here is from genome assembly GCA_004027165.1 of Ctenomys sociabilis. NCBI lineage: Eukaryota > Metazoa > Chordata > Mammalia > Rodentia > Ctenomyidae > Ctenomys > Ctenomys sociabilis. The sequence goes on from PVKA01001275.1 coordinate 97,299, forward strand.
CTGGTGCACTAACACCCCAGTGACAAGCAAGAGACAAGCAGGAGGCCCTTTTACCTTCAAGGAACTTGGAGCCCTCGATAGAACCCCAAGAACCTGGCAGAGTTGGAGTGAGCAGCCCCAACAGCCAGACTGCAGGCAAACACTGCACTTCTTTTGCCTGTCGGCCTGCACTCCAGTTTTGGAAGGAAGAGAAATCAAACCAGAGAGATGTGAGTGTGGAGGGCACAGCCTGGCACATTCTTCCATCCCCACCCAAAGGGCACCTCCTGAGAGCTCCCACTGCACACTCCACCTGGCCACTTGGCCTGCTATTTATTCACTCATCTGCCTGCTAGAATTTCCATTGCAGAACACCAGGAACCTTTGAGTTCTGTATGTATCACTGTGTTCCCTAAAGCACATACAATGTCCAGCCCACATTTACTGCTCAACAATGCAGGAAGGGGAAAATGTGGAGATTTACTGACTTAGAAGTACATAACAAAATATTGTTGGATTACAAACCATTTCAAGTCTTAAATACATAGGTAAATGTAATTGGAAAAGGTTATTAAAATATTTGATAGTTTTCTCCCAATCTTATTATTTATAACATTTATTGAAATATAATCCATGTACCATTCCCATTAATCCACTCAAACTATACACTCCTATGTCTTTTTTGGTGTTATACAAAGATTTGCATTCTTTTAGGGCATTTATTATTTCATACTGTCTCAGTTACTCTTCTCTCATTGCTGGGACAAATATCCAATGCCCAAAATAAAGGAAGGAAAGATTTATTTAGGTCACAGCTACTGGAGGTTTCAGTCCACACTCATCTGGCTCCAAGGCTCCAAGGCAGACTGGCACATGGCAGAGTGCAGCAGTTCATGGCAACAGAACAGCAACAATGACAACAGACAACAATGGCCATACAGAAAGCAACGGCTACAGAGGGAAAGTCTGTCTCTCTGTCCATCTTATATTGCATTTAGGCTCTCTGCCCCAGGCTGGGGGAAGTACACATATCCATAATCCCAGCAGCACTAAGACCCATAATCACAGCCTTGGATCATCCATAATCCCGGTGGATCATGAGTTAATCACAAACTCTTGAAGTCCCCTCCCCATGATTGCATTAGGCTTTGGAGGGACAACTAGAAATGAACCATAACATATATTTAAACTAGAGTACTTCTTGATGATACCTATGAGAACTGGCTACACAGCACTGCAAAACGTCAGCTCCCCCTCACATCACTCTTAGACAATCCCGAATGACTCCAGCACTTACGTCTGGAGTTGCTGGCGACAAGGGTTTGTTCACATGTAAAACCTAAGCCTCGCTCCTCCACACAACCCACCTTAAGTAGTTAATCACTATCAATGCTGGTGTTTAAACTTCCATGAAAAAAATTATGCTCATTTTGGTTCTCAGTGGAAAATGCAAGTGAAAACAATAAAATTCTAATTCCAATTGGCACCTGCACCTATTTCTTTATTTGTATCACTTACAGGTATGTGTGGGATCTATTTTATGTTGTCATCTTTTCCTTGTATAAAGAGATGAGGGTTTATGAGATGGAAGTGTGTGAGACTATAAATGGCATTCAGATTCATCAACCGCATCAACTCTGCCCCTGCATTTAATCATTGCCCGGAGATATTTACTGCTCCATGTCCTGATCTTCCATAACAAGACTACCTCAGTAGGACACTCTTACATTACTAATTATTTTCCCCTTTCAGTGGAAATTTTAGAAAAACAGAAGTGTTTTGTGAACCTGAGACATTCTCACCTTGGCCTAATAAGAAACTTTAAAACACCGAATGTGACAATACTAAGAATACCTGATCAATACAAGCTTTAATCAAATGCTTTTCACCTTGATATCATTTATTCTACATGTAAAATGTGACAAATTTGTCATCTCTTTTTTTTGTCATCTTATCTTTTATGAAATACTGGGACAGTTAGCTGCTTTTAGTATTTTCTGATATGAGAATTTTTTTTAAATTTTAAGTAAAAAATATTTTTTACTGTGCTAGTAATCCATAAACTACCAGAAGTGTATCTATGTTTCAGATCAGCACTTCTATATTTGTGTCTTGAAGTACAGGCAGCATTTCTGCTAGGAAGGACATGGATTTTAATTAGAATCCCACTGCTCATTCAAATTTCTACTTAGTTTCAACTGTTCAGTGTAGATGAACCATTGGTAATCAAAATCTACTACTTGGAAATATTGAAATGTGTGGGTTTGTAGTCACCATTTACTTTCATTAGTAGAATCAACAGTGATTCAGTACATTAGGAAGAAAAACCAAATTCTGTTTCACACATACAACATCCATGAAATGTGATAAAATATAGTGAAAGTTTGTTTTTAAATTTATTACAGTGAAGATTTCTGGTCATTAATCTCCCTCAAAGCATCCCCCTGCGAACACATTTACAGGATCATGTCGCTACTTCCTGGAGCAGCTCTGGACGCCTCTTTCCTCAGAGTCTTGCCTTGCGCTATTGTGGATGCCAAGATCTCCTAACTCAGTGCCGTATCACAACTTTTCATGGTTTTTGGGCTTTGGAAATGGGCTACAAGTCATCCAGTGCCACATGTGGTGAATAAGATGGATAAGGAATGCTTTTGTTTGCCAGAAATTCCTATAAATAATAGATCAATAAAAGTGAACAGATAATACAGTGACCACTCAAAATATATTACAATAAAGGGCATTTGACCACAGATCCCTCTCACAGTGCTCCAGTGTACCTCCTGGCTTCAAGCGCACGTATCCCATTGTGCAGGCAGTGCATCTTCCACTGTGATGTTTCTTTGGTAAACTTGCACTACATTTTCTGACCAACCCAGGGATTCACAAATGCATAATAGAAACTGAAAATGCTCACCACCTTGTCTGATGTAAACTAGAAATATAACTATGTGTCTTTATGCATTTACTCACATATGTTCTCTTGATCATCTGTATTAACCACTTACTCATTTTTATTAAGTTACTCAGAGAAAAACATTGTATTAGAAATCACGTACACCATAAATTTACACATATTTCTACTTGCCACCCAGAAATTGGCTTAAATATGTATGTCTGTATATTATATATAACAGTTTATGAAACAGCTTTTCTAATCTTAGGATATATGATGCTGTGTCACTTAAAAATAAAATTTCAAACTTAAAGCACGCCACAAATTCCAAGTTAAGAATTCTCTAGGTCATATTGCTGTTGGAAATGGAAACTGGGTGGGGGCTTTGGGAAAGGCTGGACAGGGTCACCGCATGCCGCAGCAGCTCTGCTCCTGTCCCCCACAACACACATGTCTGCAATGGCACAGCAGCAGCATTAGTAATAATAGAACTAAGTCAACTCTCTAGCAGCTGACAAATGGATAATGGCATGAATGTCCATTTCACGGAATATTAGCCAACATTAAAAATGAAATATTGATAAATATCACAATGCTGATGAAGCCCAGAACATGTCAAATGGGGTAAGAAGGCTCAGGAAACACCACCCATTCTATAATTCTACTTACATGAAATGCCCAGTAGGAAAAATGCATAGAAACAGGAAACAACCTCATTTGCCTCAGGCTAGGGTAGAGGATTAATTATCAGGAAACACAGGTGACTGCTAATATGAATGACATTTTCTTTTTTTTGGGGGGGGGATGAAATGCCCTGAGGTTGATTGTGGTTTTAGTTTCACAAATTCAAAAATACACTAAAATGTGTTGAATGCCTGGTGCAATTAACAGTTTTCAAGTCTCGTAGATAGTTTGCCTTTAGTGCATTAGTTGTACTGCAGTAGGCACTTGATAAGCACATTTTGAAAGAAAAAGGAAAGTAAGTAAAAAGCTCATTACATGCAAAAAAGAGTAATCCAAATTTTGTCTTGTATCTGTTCAAAAGAAATCCAACACAACCAAAATGCTTTCTAATTGTTCTCCAAGAGTCCAAGATGATTACTAGGAGGAGTTATACTGCAAAGACAGGACTGGTCACCCTTTAACCAGAGTCAAAGGATGCACTCCACACAGAAAGGAAGACAGCTGGGTTGTGGCACTGACAGAGTCTGCAGCTAGAGCACCACTCGTGCACAGCCACGTTGGCCAGCAGGAGCCTGGAAGGTCTGGGCAATGTGGACTGCTTGTCCTCAGCCTTGAGTCTGCTTCAGTTGGTGTAGGCAGAACCAGGAGCGTACACATCCAGCACATTTGTGGTGGATGAAGATTCTTGGGCACCACTTTTACATATGTACGTTCTTCATAAAAGAAATGTTCCTGATAGAAGCTGATGTGAGGTGGATGTGGAGAAAGCAAAGGCGTAAGAAGACAGCCATGCCAAGCACAAATACACAAGCCAGTGAGCTACCTCAACACCACACCTGCAGCCCTGGGATTGACTTGGTGCATGGTAGAAATGGGAATCCCACCAGCCAACCTTTGTCAACACGTGCTACTGTTAATGCCAGCTCCTGAGTTAAGTGACCCCATCAGCTCTGCTCTTCCATTTCTAGTTTGAAGGTCATGAAAACTGGCATGTAACAAAAAGCTCCAGAAATGTGTGAGCCCATTATCGGAGGTCTGCTGTTAATTGTGAAAACAGAGGAGTGCCCAGGACATCGGGTTTCCTGACAGATCTGTCCTCCTCCCACAATGACATCTTCACCCCTTTCTCAGTTAAAACTCCAGAACAAAACCAATTCTGTTGGATCTGTTAAGAAGTGCATTCAAATACACCAGCTCCCCATCAGAAGATGTGTGCCTGTGCATCCGCTGTGCTCAGTTCTTCTCATGATGAGCTGTCAGCTTGGAAGAAAACTTCTAGACTCTATGAGTAGTCATTCTGGTTTTGTTAAGGACATCCGTATAGAACAGATTAAGTGCAAATATTTCAGTCTGAAATTGAATAAGACATGGGATTTAATTTACCATGGAAAATAAATAGCCAAGAATAATATCCAACAAGAATATCAATAAGTGAATAATATGTTTCTCTAACTTGCATTATATGACACAGAAGGAGAATTTCATTCATTCTTGCTGTTCCTGATAAGATTGCATTTCATATGGGCCATAGAATCCTTTCTTAAAAAAAGTTAAAAAACAAACAAATGTCTTAAATTTATTTTGGCTTAAAACCTGATTTTGGCAATTTGGCAGAGAAGCAATGTGGTATTCCAAACAAAATGTTATAGAAGGAGCAAAAATGTAAATAAGAAGTCATAGAATGTTCATTCCAACTTACTTAGTGCCAGGAGGTGTCTAAGAATGTTTGCAGAGAGACATTTATGTTCTGTGTCCACAGTGTCAGCTAATACAAATAGACAGCTAGAGGCTGTGACGCAGGATGGAAGCTGGTGAAGCCATGGACTGGACTGCTGTACGATTCAGGACTTTAAATTAAAACCTTATAACCATGTGACTTTTAAAAATCACATCCAAAGTCAAAACTACATAATATTCTAATCATGAGAAATAATGTTTTTATCTGTACATTTTAGCTCATTCACTACTGCAGTGCAAATCAAAATTGTAAATATTACATAACTCAGTGTAACATTCAAATCACATTATAGCATACGTAATATTTTGGACTACTTTAACACTATGAGATAGATCAAGCCCCTGAAATGATATGGCTGCTTTAGCGATAACTCACGAACATAAATGATTTACTTCTTATCATGAATCTGCTCAGTATTTTCAAGTATTATCACCCACAGCATTTGGTTCTATTTATACCACTTTAATGTAAAACAACAAAATCATTGCAGAGAAGTAAACATAAGTGCATTTTCCTCTCAATACAAATACAGTTCCAGCGTTAGGGTTTATTTAACATGGTTAAAGTCACATGCCCTTGAAGGCCAGCTCAATAGCTTAGCAGACCAAAATGCCTGCTACGGTCCATGGTTCCATTCCCAGCACTAGACGCCGAGCCGGTCCCACCCCCAGGGCAAGCTGAGTTGACCACAGAGTCCAGGCATAGTGGCACATGCCTGTAATTCCAGTGTGGAGAGGTTGAAAGTAGAAGGATCACCAGGAGTCCCAGGTGAGTAGTGAGACCCTGTAACAATCAAATACATTAAAATAAATAAATAAATTCACATATACTATAATGTAATTAAGATCCTTAGCCTTAAAAATAAACATCATGATAAACTGGATCAATGTATTCTGTGGATGTCTTACTTTTGAGAAAACCAAAATAGACATTTCTGTATCCCATAGTGCAGTCAGCCCTCATTAACATAGTCTTGGAACTGGTTAACTAAGTAAGTATACTCATGCTAATGTTTCCATAAGGTTGTGTATTCTTGTGGGAGAAGATGGACCTACTCCAGATATTTTTAAATGTCTGATTAGGAATTTTTCTCTGCGCATGTCTGTAATTATGTGCTAGGTTACATTGATATCTGTGACAAACCTCTACATGTCAATCATTTATTCAGATTTTGGAGCGCTTACAGCCTCTGGTTTCCTGACGTTGTCTAGAGAAATCCCCAGATTGTCCTGTTGGTGAAAGCACAGGGGAAAGCAGACCTTGCTCACTAATGAGTCCAGGTCAGCTGGGCTGTGAGGCAGACTCCTCCCCCTGAGAGTGGAAGGTCCAACCTTGCTGTCTGGTGGCTCCTCTGTCTTCCACAGCCTGGGCTACCTTGCTTCTGATGAAAGGAGCACAGGAAGCTGGGGCCTGGAAACCCATACATCCACTCTCACTCCCCAGGCAAGCAGCCACAGGGTGCACCATGGTGCAAGGCTGAGCAGCAAGCCCCTGGCCAGCCCTTTCCATGGAAGTAATGCAGCCAGAGCACAGATCTGAGTGGCAATTTCTCAAAGACAATGGCTTCCTTCTGCAAGACAGATCTCTTGTCTTTTTTCCAGTCAGAGGTATAGATTAAGTAGTCACATGGTTTGCTTCATAAGTTCTGCTTGTGACAATCTGACCACATGTTTGGACACTGCATAACAAGTCCCTGTGTGCCCAGCCTGTCAGATCCATTTTCCCTGTCTCCTGATGCTTCGATTGGAAACCCATGCTTTCAATTTTTGTTCTGGTAGCATCAAGTTCAAGGTGTCAGTTTCTCAGCTAGTTTGTGAATGTTAACTATTCTAACAAATAAACCATATGGTTCAGTTGCTTAGCAAAAATAGGAATTTATTTCTCACTCTAACAATAGGACAATTTGGGGATTCCTCTGGACATTATCCAGAAAACAGGTTTTGTCAATCTTGTGGCTCCAGGCTCCCTAAAATTCAGAACAAGTGATTTTGTATCAAAGCACCTAACAGAACTACTGCTCATACTGCAGTGGGAGAACCTGACACAGGGTCCTGTCCCATTGAGAGTTCCATCATCCAATTCAATGGTAGAGGGGGACGACACCTGTGCAGCTGGATGACCAGCTATCTCTACTCCCGTACATAGCTATCACAGGTAACATTTTCAATGCTTACTGCTTCTCAGAAGTGAACTTCACTCACTAAAACTATATCATCAGCCAGGACAGAAAGGCATGGTGTTAGAGGCATGATGCTACTACATCCAGGAAGGTAAGACATCATGCCCCAAATTGTGGCTAGGTAGAGAACTGAGCCTCCCTTAAGATGAGCAGAACAAAGGTCAAGAACACCTCCTGGCTCTTTGCCACACTACAGAACAGAACCATAGCAGGAAACACACACCAGACAAGGAAAAGATCCTTGTCTTCTCTGACCTTCAAATTTAGTCAAAGAAAGGCATTTCATGAACAACATATTTAATTTCAGAAATTTAGAACTGTTATAAACAAATGACAGAAGGCATTATGAAGGAGGTTGACAGCAGGGCAACATTGGTAGATGAGTTGGTAAACAGTTCCTCAGCAGAAGATACAAGAGAAGTAATAGTTTGCCAGGTCAAAAGTGGAATAAAAAGATTGCAGTAAAAGGAAAATTATGTGAAAAATCACAGGCTGACATTCCTTTCTGGTCAAATGACACAGCCCTCAGAAATCCAGTTTCTTTTGAGAGCACCTAGAAAAGTCACATAAAATATTTAAAGGCATCAAAGCTCTGTAAATCAACCAGGGTACAGGGAGTGGGAGTCTGGTGCTAGCATCTTTCTGCAGAGGCCTGAGGATGTGGTCTTTGCCTAGGGTCCCACAGGGAGACAACAACTGCAGAAAACTCCAGGGTCTCTCTCACAAGACCAAAGTAAGGGTGAGCAGGCTGTGGGGCCAGGCCCAGGGAGATGAGAAGAGTCTGGAGCATTCTGCTTGGTGCACGGCCAGCCTACAGGTCAGGAAGAGACTTTCTGTGAAATACATCAAAGTTTTCCACTGTTTCCCGGTGCTGGAGGAACGAGTATTAAAGTTTTAAAGCTTTCATGGGATATGCATGTACACAAGCAAACGACAAATCTAGATATACAGACTATTACCATGAATTCTAAAGAGAAGTTACTGTACTAGGCCACTTAGTGAGAACCTTCTCAAAATTAAAAGAGCTGGCTAGAGAAGCAGTTCAGCACACAGGCCCTGGGTTCAACTCCCAGTAACACACACACACACACACACACACACACACGCATATGCTCACAGAGTTTTTCACATATTGAGGCAATCAAATTCAATATATTTCCCTAGAGAAAGAGAAGGATAAAAAATTTGTAATTTGTGGAGGGGCTTATTCTGCACTACTGTCCAGCATCCAGTTGCATTATCTAAACATGTTGAAAGCTATTAATAAAATCAAACATTTAGAAAACACAAGAGCAAAACATTCAATTTATAGCTATCTAAAAAGTGAGTATAACAGACAAGAACATCAAATAATTAATTAAAAGAAGAAATAACAATACATATAAAAAAGATAAGTAGTAAAAAAATTGCTAGAGAACAGAAATTACAAGAAAATCAAAAAAAAAAAAAAGGAAAGAAAAGAAAACCAATTAGAAAATGTAAAAATATATAGCTAAAAATACTAGCTATGTGCATTTCCCATGCACAGGAAATACTTCAAAGAGTTGACAACTTGGATCTCATCTTTTTGAAAAGTTTCTGCACTTCAAAACAAATCTCCAACAGAGTAAAAAGGAAACTCACAAACTGAGTAAAAATTATAATTGACTCTCCCTCCAACAAAGGACTTCTATCTAGAACATATTAAGAATTTTAAAAAATCAGGTCCCACAAATTCAAAGACCAGATCCAAAACTGGGCATCTGAGATGAATATATGCTTTTCAGAGGAAGATATACAAATGTCAAGTAAATATGTAAAAAAATGTTCAACATCATTTGTCATTTGAGAAATGCAAATTAAAACAACACTGAGATTCCATCTTGTCCAGGAAGAATGGGTAACATCAAGAAGTAAGCAAATAATAAATGCTGGAGAGGCTGTGGAGAAAGAGGAACCCTTCTCTACTATTGGTGAGAAGGAAGACTGGAACTGTGGAAATCAGTGTGCAGATTCCTTCTAAAGCTAGGGTTGGAGGTCCCACTCAACCCAGCTATTCCTCTCCTGGATATTTTTCCAGAAAAACTGAATCCTCATACCACAGTGATATATGTGCACCCCTGTTTATAGCAGTGTAACTTATCATAGCTAAATCCTAGAAACAACCTAGATGCCATTCATCTGAAGAATGGAATGGATAAAGAAGATGTGGCATTTTTACACAAACAAATATTATTCAGCTAATAAAACAGGATATATTTGAGTCTTTTGTTGGTAAATGTATGCAAATAGAGAACATACTCTTAAGTGAAATAAATCATACCCACATGTACAAACATCACATTGTGTCTTAGTGTGAAAACCTGAAGGAGAAAATGCAATCTGAAGGGTAAAGTAGATTCTGAGAAAAGGGAATGAGCTTATTTGAAAGGAAAGAGTTACTAAGTTAAGAAGAAGGACAGGAGAGGGAGGGGGAAAGAGATTTATCTAGGTATGTAAGCAGGATGGCTTAGTCAACTATACTGTGCATTTCTGTTAGTCTATGGAAAGGAGCAGATAATATGTTTTGTCTCTTTTTCTCAATTGTTTCTCTCTCTCTCTCTCTCTCTCTCTCTCTCTCTCTCTCTCTCTCTCTCTCTCTCTGTCTCTCTTTGTGTTACCAGGAATGATCAAACTCAGGACCTTGAACTTGCCAGAAAGCATTGATTCCACTGAGCTATCTCCTCTGCCTCTCTTCTTAATTTCTTATACATTTGTTTCCCTTTGTTTTTCTTTTTCTAATTTTATATGCATATAATTGGTAATATGAATAACTGGTTGGAAGACAGCACTATGCATTAAACAAATACTATGAAATTCGTATTACTTTGTTAAGTGAAATTCATTGTCACTTGTAATTTTTTCTGTTTTATTTCTAGTTTGTATTCTCTTTAAAAGAAGAAAAATAGCTATGTATAATAGCTGATGAACACACAAAAGACATGATTAAGGAATTCAAATATAGGTCTATGGGAAATATCTAAACTGAAGAGTGTTAGGGGGAATGAATTCATGAAATTCTGTGACAGACACAGGGGACAGATTATAATGGTCTAACATACATGAAATTGGAGTCTTCCATGAAGATGGGGAAAACCTATTTAAAATCTGATGAAAGATATGTCAGAGATTTTGGAAGAAATATAAACCAGTATAAAGAAAAAGGAAACCACATGTAAACATACTTAAGTGTATTATAGTTTCCTGGCCAAAAAACAGTAACAAGGACAAAAAACTAAAAGCAGTGTTATGAATCAAGACAGCTGAGGCAGAAAAGCATTTATCATACAATGTGAGTGGATTTGTTTCAAAAATAATTAATAACAATTAATTAATAATAATTAATAAGAAAAAAGGTGGCTCAAAAAAATGGATGTAAAAGGAAAAGGCAGGTGAAGCCAGACAGAATCCTGGGAAACATGTTAGAAATCTTAATTTTGTGTTAGGATACTAAACAGTTCTGAAGGCCTAAACAGAAGCACACCAGGATCAAGTAAGAATGGTGAAAAATTTCTCTCCAGTCCTGAAGAGAACAAATGAGGAGGGTTAGAAGAAGAGAGCAGAGCCCCTGGAATCTGGCTGCCATACTCAGAGCAATGAGCATTCAAACAGGGAAAGAGCCATGGCATGTCTGGCACTAGCTCAAAGGCCAACCAGCAAGGCTGGTTTGATTGCCCATCTCCACAGGTAAGTGTGATCTTACAGGAATGCTCTCATCAGAGGCTGCTGGGATACCAGCAGGACTGTAATTACTGGACAGGGCCAATTATCAATGATCAAATCTGTGGGCTACAGAAAGGACCTAATTCAGCACCGCTACTATGCTCTGAAACTATACTGCATCCATTATTTTGTTCTTATCTGTGCCATGTCCAGGACATTGGTGGTGTTCAGAACCATGCCGGAGATGAAAAGCATCTAAGTGGACATGCAAATGCTTCAGAAATTAAAACTTTTTAAGTACTTAGTTTCAGGCTCTCTATTGTGTTTAATCTATTTAATCTCATTTCATTGTTACAATGACCTTATAAATAGGTCTTATTTCCTTTATGTGGGCGAGGAAATTGAAATTAAGTTTTAGTTTGTGAGAATGAAACAGAAATGAAGAAATTAGTTTAGGAAAACATAGCTCCCAAATGGCAGCTAACAAAAATTGAGGTCAGCAACTGAGTTTGAAGGCTTTGGCTCTCCCACTTCATCCCACTCTGGGAAGTCCTTGAGATCCTCCCCACGCCCTCCTTCATATCCTTCATGAACAACTAAGGCATAGAGCACTTGGGCTCAACCAAAAGTTGGACAGGGAAGGGTGCAACCAGCACTGGGCCAGCTGGGGGATGAGAGCCAGGATGGTACAGAGATGGTGACTCTGTGTCAGGGATTATTCTCAACATTTTTTTCCAAGTTTGTGAGTCATCTGATGACTTCTATTCACTAGGACCATAAAATATGAATAAGCATAGAGAATTCAACAGAACAAAGTCATCACAATAATATAAGAGATAAAATAAGACAGTGATGTTAGAGAGTGACATTTTATCACTCTGTAACATATTATATCTAGAATTTTACAATTTTTCTGACTTAGAGCAGTTGTTAATTATTTCTATGTGCAAATATTTAAACTTGGCATTATCCTCAATGGGTTTTCCACTAAGATTAAGCCAAAGCCATGGACGTTAGTATTGATTTGGTTCCTCAGTGAAATATCACTTGATGCATTGAAATTCCTATTGATCACCATAAGACTTACTGTTTCTTTGGGAAGAAAATGAAACACAGTAACACTTGGAAATTTATTTTAAAGCCATGGCCTAGTTCATCTTCTAAAGATCCCACACACAGCATCTCATGGAGGATGCCTGGTCCTAAAGAAAAGTGGAGACCTACAAATGGTAAAAGTAAACTTTGAGACTTAAAAGCTCTTGAAACAAATGGGCTGCTTTCCAGGAAACTGAGCAGGGTCCCCATGAATGACCTAGCTGTCCCTACCTTTGCTGGCCAGACTGAGAAACCACAGGCATGCACTATATGGGAAGCTGTTTGTGGACAGTGTAGAGGACATGGCTGAGAACTTATCGCATATGGAATGGCATTCCTAACCCGGCTCTGCCAACTACAAAGTGTGGAACCTTTTCAAGTCCAGTGGGATCTTATTGGCTTCAGTTTAGTAACATAAAAATGTGGAAATGGTAGTGGATCTTATCCCATGAATTTCCCATAATGTTTAAGTCAGGCAATGCACATAAAACCAAGGACAGCGTCTAGAAAATAGCAACCACTCCATAACACCACAGCTATGGCATCACCCAGAGAACACCACTAGTTCCCTCAACAATGACAGCAGCCTCTTACTGTCAGTGTTACTGAGGCCCAGTGACCAACACTTCTGTGTTCTCTGACTTCACCTTCAGGATTTCCATTCCATTCAGATGACCTAAGTCTTGTCTTCTGTATTTGTTAGTCATTATTTTATCCCTTAACTTTGCCACCCTTCCTTTCCCTTCCCTTCCCTTCCCTTCCCTTCCCTTCCCTTCCCTTCCCTTCCCTTCCCTTCCCTTCCCTTTCTTTCCCGTCTCCTTCATTCATCTCTTCCTTCTCTTCATAGATATCATAAATCATTTAAGTCATTATTTGATGCCTTTCTTATACATACGGTAATAAGATAATCATCATAACTCAAACTCTACCATGCCTCCAGGGGGTAAGACACAGAGCATGACCCACGGGCTCCCAACCTGGGCCCTGGCCCTGTCATCCTCTGCCTTTATTTGTCTTCTGTTCAGCTCCTTGAGCTTTCTCTCACCACTACCTTTTCATCTGTAAATATTTTTAGACCCCATGTTTCTATTCCTAAACAGTACATTGCTGAATGTTGCCTGTTTGACGACTTTTCATGAGTGGAATAATTATGTTCATGGTCTTGATGTCTTATTTCCCTCTCAACTATGGTGGATTGGGTCCCCTTCCCCAAGGTAGACCCATGATGATTTTGGCTCAGTATCATTCACTTTGTTGCCATTTATCATTCCAATAATACAAATTCTCCACAATTCTTTTATCACTTTATTATTGATAAACTTCAAATAGTTCCTGTTTCTTCACTTTCACTAATAGTGTCCCTGTGAACAACTTTATACATTATTCTTGGTTCACGCGTTTGAGAATTTCCTTAGGATATATAATAAAAATGATGTTAGAGTAATTGATTATGTATAATTTTACTGAATAAATGCCAAGTGATTTCCACAGTAGCTACCACACTTTGTATCCCAGCCAGCAATATATAACTATTTTCTGGCTTTGGAGCCTCAATTTCATTGGACAGTTATTCATTCTCTCTCTCTCTCTCTCTCTCTCTCTCTCTCTCTCTCTCTGTCTCTCTTTCTCTCTCTCTCTAACAAAAACTTAAAATAAAATGTTCCTTTAGTTTAGGACACAAGTGTCCATAGCATTTTGTAGAAGAACCTAAAGGCATGTAATGTTTCATTATAATTAATTAAGAGATTCATTTTGAAAGGTGTACTCCATCTAAAATGTAGGTAAGAATATTGAGTTTCTCGTAATAGTGTCCAAATGTTAAATTTTTCAGTAATATAATCATCCCTCTCATGGTAAAAGCCCATTAAAAAGGCCACAACACATTAGTCCATTAGGGCTAGACAGTTGACAGCACGTCATCTCCTGGGAACAGAGCACTCTGGGACAATGTTGACAACCTGGAAGGGTCAGGGCTCTAGGGTACAGAGATTAGGCCTCTGCACCTTCACTTCTTGGAAATGGCACTGCCATGCTGGCAGTGCATGGTGTGGAGGTGCCTGGCATCCAGCAGTTATGGTCCACAGCTGTACAATTCTAACAATAGCTAAAAATTCACATTAACAATGTATGCTTCCTTCCAAAACTAATGAAATTTAAGTCTCCCTTTGAAAAAAAATTGTGGTTTGCAATGTTAAAAGTATAATATTTGATTCCATAGGCAAATATTTAAAAATATCTCCTTTGGCCTTTGTTGATTACAATTTATAGAATTTCAATAGAGAAGGCCTAATCTCTCTCTGTCTCTGTTTCTGTCTCTCTCTCTCTCTCTTATATGTATACCTGTTTGTATACATACAAATAAAATCTCCATACTATGTATATACTCTACACTTTTATACACACATATGGTAGAGGTGGGTAGATGAAGATTGCTTGGGAAGCAAGAAGTCTTGCAAAAATTTTTAGGCCCACAGAAATTCCATTTGAGTTGCCAAATTTGCATTAGTCCCACCCACAGTTTGAAATGTCACCCCACCCTCTCTTTGCCATCTGCACCACCACCTACTAATTCCTATGTCTTAGGGAACAGAAGCATCTGCCTATGACAGGCACATTCAGAATTGCCCCCGAAACACAGATTCAAAGGAAAATCAGGAGAGTTATTAAACAGATTTAGAAATACATACCCACATATATGTTATATACACATATATGTGTTATGTATGCATGTCATATATGCATATGTGTTATATATATGTATATGTGCATATATGTATGTATATGTGTATATATACATATATATATATGTATGTATGTATGTATATAGTCTTAGTTACTTGTGACTTCAGCAAAATCCCCAACACCCAAAGTCAAAAGAGGAAAGGTTTGTTTAGCTCATAGTTTGTGGAGGTTTCAATCCATGATCAGCTGGCTCCAAGGAAGGATGGCACATGGCAGAGGGCAGCAGTCCATGGAAGTGGCAGGCAGAAAACCAACAAGGAAGAATAAGACAAGCCTTATGTTGTATCTGCTCTACCATGATTAGGGCGGGGTCAATCTAATTAATGGGCTGATCCAGCAATCACCCACCCTTAATCCCAGCATGCTTAACCCCAGTGTTGCACTGTAAATTAATCACACACTACAGGTTCACCTCCTCTGAAAAGCCTGCCCCCCATTAACTACTAGAGGCTGTAGGAGAGCATCACAAAACTTGAACATGTTAACAGTCAAATTTTACCATTATAGGGAGTGTTCATGTTGGTTGTTTTCCCTGACTACTTCTACTTTATAAGCTCACAAAGGAGGGCATCAATCAAAGGGTCTCAGATGCCTTTCAAGGATTAATTACATGACTGGTATAAATTTCTATATTTTTTTTCTAATTGAACGAAGCAGCTATTTTTCTGATTCTTTGTCAGTTGTTAATTTATCTATTCAACATATGTTTTTTTGAGGCCATATGTAATAAATAAAAATATCCTCTCACTACTCTTGAGGTTCGTCATCTAGTGAACTGATATGTAATAAGAATGTGGTCCAGCATATGTGAAAAATCTTGATTTTCTAATGTGAAAAACAAGAGTAAGCACCCAAAATGAAAATGCTTTGAATGATACATGCTATCTTATGTCCAAGGAAGAGTGAGACAAGCCCTTGTGTTTTATCTGCTCTACCTAAGGGTGGGTCCTGATCAACGTACAATGAATATGGGATTGATTTTCCTGATACCTTGCATTCCTTGCTGGTGCTGCATTCAGTAGTCCATGTACATCTGCAGTCCCAGATCATCCCAGGCAATTGGTGCTGCGCTATACAGCATAGATGTTGTGGACAGATAATTTCCACTCACCACTCAGAGTGAGAAGATAACAGATCAATGGTACATAATCAAAGTATGACTGTGGTGTTTCTACAGAAACTAGGGGGTCTCAGAAAACTGGGAACATTGTACAGAATTGTTGGATGAGGACCAATTGATGAAGAGGAGTTACACATGGAAAATAGAAAACACCAGGAGAGAAATCTCCATGCCAAGCAAATAATGTGTAGCTCTTTGACAAGAAAGCATGTGGCAGATGAGGCAGCCAATTATATATAATAAAGGAAGGTTCTAGGTGCAGCAGGAGGATAGAAAATAGAATGGTTCCAGAATTGGTTAGGAAGGAAAGGAAATAGTTAGCCAGGACTTGAAGGATGAGTGGACGTCTATGAAGTGAAAAGCAGGCTTGGAAGGAGAGAATGGTCTCAGGTATACCTTAAAATTGGGAAAGAGCTTGATGGTGTGGGGAAGGACTCTACTCTTTTAGGCTGCAGATTAGGATGTTGGTGGCAGTGATAAGAAATGACACAAAGAGCGGCGCCCACTGAGGCCTTGCTTCCCAGGACTGCATGGACCCCATTGCAGAGATGAAAGTTTCTGAAAGCAGGTCAGTGCTGTGGTCAGGCCTATGCAGTGGTCACTGCTGGTCAGCTCAGAACACCCAGCTGAACTGATTCCTCATGGTGCTAGGAGTGGGAGGCCCACCTAGGGTTGCGTCGAGCAGCACAGAAGGAGAACCAGAGGGGAAGACAGTGCAGAGTGCATTCTGGAGAAGCTCGTCATGCTGGCTTTGCTAGTACAAACTCAGCCATTCTCATTGTCAGAGGAGCTCTTGCCCTCACTATTGCTGTGTTGCTCTTCAGAGGAGCTCTGACCCTTCCTTGAGTGTCATTTCCTGGCTCCTAGGCAGACCCCTCAGCCTGCAGGCGCAGATCATTCATCCTGCTGGTGCAGACTTTCTAGCATCCACCGCGGAACTTTGGGCCTTCCCAGTGTGGATCCTTGACACAGACTTGCATGAGAGACTGTCATGGTCTGGAGGTCTTCACCTGGCTTGGCCCAGGACATTTTTGGGGATTCAGGCACTCAGCTGGACTTTTTGGGTCTTTACTGCAAAGACAGATTTCCTACACTCCACTGCACTTGGCTTTTTGGTAAATATTATAAAAATAATCCCATAAATTACATATCATGTATTAGATATGTTTCTTTGTAAACACTGGATACAACAGGCTAGGATGTACAGCTCTTGCACTGCATTGGAGACCCATCATGACAAGGTAGGAGATGGCTGGCACAAAGGCCTCAGGAGAGGCCCCCAATTAGCAGAACTACCTTATTTCTTTTGTGCAGATTGTTTTTTTTTCATGATAGAGACCAGAATGCATGCATGGAGAAGATACATGAGGACACATCATGAAAAGACCACCTGAGAGCAGGAAGAGCCTTCTCCATCTGCGGAAGAGCCAGATCCTTCACCTGGGGTGCATGGCCTTGTCCTGAAAATAGACCTGAATTATTGAAGGGGACAGCTCAGGCCATGGGCATTACGAGTTCAAGAACAGAAATTAATTTCTTCCAGCTCCAGGGGCTATGAGGACAAAGCTAGGGGGGCAGCTTGCTTGGGCTTTACCCAGGGCTCCTTCCTGCCTGGGAGCTGCAGCCTGTGATCCCTCCCTTCCTCAGTGACTCTGTCTCCACACATATAGGGATCCCCTCCAGGTTCTTGTCTCACTCCAAGAAGTCAATATTTGTAATCCCAAAGATATGTTATTGGAATTCTACCAAGTTAATTCCAATCTACCATCCCCAGTAAAACCCACAGCAAAAGTAAAGATACTAAAACGTATTTATAATTACTGGGGAGCCAAGGGGCCCTAAGTCCAGCCACAAAGATGGCTTTCCAGAACAGAGTCTGACCCATGGTAGCACCCAGGTTTTACTCAGTGGAGGAGGAGTGGCTTGAGGAGGAATGACTGAAAATTGTGAGAAGTAGGTGAGTACTGTGAGCTGAGCTAGGTGGGTGGCCAACATTTACCTCTGCCATATGCTGAGAAAGTAATTTGCATTATGCTATAAAGATAGTATCTGATGTTCTGGGGATCTGGGGCTTAGCCAAAATAGAAACAATCGCTCTTCTTTCAAAAACAGTTGCTCAGGTGGTCCTCCACACCCACACACACACACATGCACAGGTGAGAGCACTAAGGCCACGCAGGAGCTTAGAGTGTGATGTAGTCTTGACCAGCGTTGCCCTCACTGACCAGCAAGCCTGACCTCCTTCCCCCTGTCTAGAGCTCCGTAGGTTCTGAACGCACCCATCCTGGAACCAGGAAATGCTGGCAATTCCCAAAGCCAAGCACATCAGATTTGAAACACTTACAGTTCTGCACTTCTTTTCTTGGATGAATCTATAACCCCAATTATTACTTTTTTTTTTTTTTCTTACTAAGCTGTCAGATCCCAAACATCATAGTTTGCAAAACAAAAACAAAAATTCACATCTCCATCCGGTGCTCTGTCTGTGACTTCTGGAACAACACTGGCTGCTCTGAGGACATTATTACTTTTTCACTTTCAAGCTCAGATCCCTTCCACACACTGTTGGGTCTCCCAGACAATGATTTTCATCTCACTCACTTGGTCACTAAGCAGCACCCTGCTAGAGCTTACTGCGCCCAAGGCACTGTCGTAGTTGGTGGACGAGTAGCACCCAGAACAGTGAAGGTTTCTGATCACACTGAGGACAGTGCTAAGAAAAGCTAGGGCCACAGACTCTGAAACACAGTAGTGAGGATGTTTCTTGTTTCAAGCGATAGAAAATATCTAAAATTTTGGTCTGTGAGGATATACATCAATGCACATAAAGTGAAATTAGAGCTTCAGGACTTCGGGATGATTCACTGGCAGTCTTACTCACCCTCATAGACAGAAATTGTTTGTCTTTTGCCTTTTCCAGCATACTGGCCAGTTCTTCAGACCTGGGCATCCTCAAAGCTACAAATAACTGAGTCTCACCTCCATCTTCAGAAGACACATCCCAGGACCCCAGGAGCATTGTGTTTAGTAGTGAGAGTCAGCATTTGCTCTGAAAGCAGTGACCTTCCACAGACAGAAGGATTACGGGGTTTCCTCAGAATCTTGTGATTGGCTCTGCCAAAACCAATCAATTGGTAACTGTCCCAGAGAGCCCAGGGCTCCCTAAACCACTTGGAATTGTCTGTGGGGCCTGGGAAACTTCCTTTTCCCGAAGCTCCACACTTCTGCCAAGTGAATGGCATCAAGGTTCTGTCTTCAAAGCAGTGTGGCTGTGGGTAGGTAAGGCCTGGACATGCTGCCGTGACCAGTAGATTAGAGTGGGGAGAGCCAAGGAGTCTCTCTAAGGTAAAATTAAACCAGAAGCCAGCTGGTGAGAAGGAGGCAACATACAGAACTCTGGGAGAAGAGCCCTCCAGGCCAAAGGAGGAAAAAGCAAACTAGGCCCCAAGTTGTGGAAGATTCTGCTGAGGAACTAGAAAAGGCAGGGTGCAAGAAGCGCAGAGAGTGTCCTACAGATTGGCACTGAGTGAGGACCCAAAAGTGGCCGCGTGTTAATCCCATCATCACTGCCCCAGGAATGAACCCAGTGGGAGGAGAGGAGAGGTATTCAGGAGGCTATAGAGGTAGCAGAAAATGACAGCAAATCAGCCCAAGTGGTGTGTGTTCAAGAGGGAAGGAGGTGCTGAGCCTACCTGGAGGAGTGCAAAGATGCTCCATGAGTGGACTGTGGATCAGGGTGCCTGAGGAGAGCACTGAAGGGAACTGAGGTCATTCACACCATCAGAAATGAGGAATTCTGAGCAGAAACTGATCTTGCTGGGTGGGGGAAGCATTCTTTTCTGGACACATTGAGCTTCACCTTCTGATTACACCCTAGAAGAAACACGCATGGAGAAGAGATCTGGAAAAGGTTCTCAGCTTTTGATAGAATTGTGATAACTATAAAATCAATCAAATTTTAATTTGTGGGGCAGAATGAGGCCACCTAGAAAAAGGCCAGATGGAGAGCTGAGCTAAAATCTGAACTCAAGACACACTAAAACGGATGCATCATCTCATGAATCAGGTTGAGCCAAGTAGTCTGGACAGGAGCTGCCCATAAAGCAGGACACAGTTGTGTTGTTGCAGGCAGCCAACCTAGATAGAAATATTATAGGCAGTCAGACAGGGCCAGGCCCTCAAGGAGACAAGATGGAAGGCAAAGTGACTGTACAACTGGGAAGAGACAGACACTCCCTATGGGCCAGACCTCAAGACCAAGACAAAAGAGGAAACAAACAGCTACATACTTCCCTAGGGATGGACATCAGGGATTGATATTCTAAATAGGTATCGATCACCTTGAAAGAGCCAAATGAGTCACTAGCCCAACCCCCAACAGAAAGAAACCCTGTTCCATATTCATGCCTGCTTGCTACATGACTCACTTACCTATTTGGTACTGGATTTAATCAATTTTACCTGAGCACTGGTGCTTGTAATCCCATTGGTTGACCACACTTTGTGCCACCTCTTGTCCACCTAAGTGAGTTCCCATGTCTTTTCTGCCACCTTAGACCCACCTCACAATATGGTTTTCCTCTATAAAAGTCCCTGGAAGAGACAGCTTCCTGGGGAACTACCCGCTCAACCCTCCCCCTCCTGTCCCTCTCTTGGACAGGAACTTTCTTTTACTCAATAAATATATTCTGCTCATAACCTCTGTTTGTTTCTAAAACTCATTCTTCGGTTTTAGAGAACACGAACTCGCCCAGATCAGGTCAGGAGATTATTTATCCCCATGTCATTTGGAGGTTCCCTGAATCATTTGGAGGTTACCCACCCGAGGTCAGTTTTTCTCCCTTTATCAGTATCTAGGAAAATGCACAGAGGAGGAGCTACAGGATCAGCAGGTGTCAACTGCTTACACAGCAGTGGTTAACACAGTCAAGTTGTGCTGACAGTTGCCACCTAGGATGACACCCTCTCCAGCCTGCTTTGTCATTCCTATGCTGAGTTTCTATTATCTTATACCATATGGTCGACACCCAAAATTTCAACAGTTTCAGTGTAGCACAACACACGTTTGTTTTTCCGCTAACGTGGCCTTGATGGCTAGTTATTTTCACACAGGTTGATTTAATGTGTTGTTGGAATTAATTCCTAGGCCTCTTGCTAAGAGAGGAGGAACAGTCACTGTTCCAGACCAGAGGTGACAAGCCTGTAGCATGTGTGCTACAGCTGTTTGCTACGAAATTCACCATGTCTGTTCCAGAGTACTTTGTGAGGATGCTCTTGAGATTGCCATGCTATCTCCCATTGAAGCAAAAGGTGTATTTGTTGATAGTTGTGGGTAAATACAATGTAGCCCTGTGGGGCAAAGGCCAGCCAGGCTTACTCTCTATTATCCAGATCTGTTCCCCAACTTTGGGATCCCTCTTTAATCTGTCACCCCGCAGGTGGCATCTGTCCCTCTTCAAATGTACTTGTGGGAATTGGGGTTCAGGTCTCAGGGCTGATACTCTGTAATCAGCTGCTGCTGTGAATGACTGAGCCCTTCGTTTTTCCACTGAGAAGCCTCCTGTCCTCTCCAGCTGCTGTAAAACTGTGCAAGTGCCCTGAAGGTGCACAAGTGCCCTAACTTCCCCACACTGGGCTTCATCTGACTCACATAGGGACCTCAGGGAACTATTTCCACCTTTTAATCTTGTCCTCCCATAACACTTCCTTTACATCCAAGTTTTGCTCTATGACAATTTCTAAACGTTGTACTTTCAAGCCATAAGTCAATGATGTGGGCTGCGATTTCCACTAAAAGAGAGCTGCTAGTTGTAAACATTTGGAAATGAGATACTTTGAGCAGACATCAGAGTGCACGTTACAATAGGCTTTCAAAAGATCACCATGGAGCCAACCAGACTTAGGAGTTCAGTCTCTTTTCTTGAGCTAGCAATAGAATTATGTTTTGAAACTGACACATTAATTTCTGTGAAAAAGAAAAGGAAGGCTGCATGCTGGAGTGGAAAGCGCCGTTTCTGCTCACACGCAGATTCCATGACCCTTTCTCACACACTGAGAAAATGAATTAAAAAGTGGAAGCATATCAGAGGGGATAAAGTTGAACTCCGACTTTTGCATGGCATGAATAAACACTGTGGCATCCTAGGAGCTAGCCTCTGTTAGTTTTAAAGCCAGAACTGAATTTCTTCGCTGTTCACTGCCCATCCATTTGCGCCAAAGACAAGGGACTCTGGCAGAAGCAGTGTGGTAGAGAGAGCAGACCACAGCAGAGGTGCAGAGGTGCAGGAGGGAACAAGGCCGGCTCCACCTGGGGCCGCTGTCCTGGAGGGCCAAGGCTACTGGCAGAAATTTTAATGAAAACAAACAGTCCAAGCAGGAGCCTCATTCTTCTCACTTAAGAAAATATACGTTAAAATGTATATTTTGTATTTACTTAAAATCAAGCATCTGAGCATTTATGCTATATGACAAAGGGCCCATTTGATTTATCTCTCAGTTGGTTTGCCCAGGAAAACAGGATAAATGAATAGGCCTCACGCCAAAGGGCAGTGCACCAAGCCCATAGCTTGCTGACGACCTGCTCTTGGCAATTTCTCTGAATTGCTGGTTCACAGGAACTTTTTAAAGCAGTTATATATAATCAGTTACATAGCATATATAACTTATATATAATATGCAGCCTTTCCTTTATAACACGTTTCTGTAGCCACGGAGTAAGAGCTGTTTTGCATCTAGGGATACAGCTCTACTTTGTAATAGACAATCGATTTAGATGTGTTTGTCTATATGGAACTGTTCCTGCAGAGAAGGAACAAATTAGAATTTTGTATTTATCTTCTAGGCCTCATAGTATTTAGATTATTTAATGTTCTAAAGTTCGTTATTTTCCTTCTGTTGAGTCTGCTACCATCTCCATGGCTTGGCTCGCCTAAGCTGTGCTGCTTCTTCAGAAGGGAATCTTCTCACACTGCTGCGGACCTGCCCTGCCCTGAAAAGGAAGGGTTTCTGTTCACAAAATAGTGAGCAGTTTGCTTTCAATCAGCCCCAGGGAGCTTTGTTTTCACCAGCACCCCAAGGCTACAGCATGCACTGCTTAGCCAGCCACAGAAGCGGCACCCAGAAAGTCCTCAATACCTGGCTGGTGACTGGAAAGTGAGTCCACTGCCATCTTAAACAGTGAGAACTATTTGTACTAATAGTGATTTCCAAGTATAGATGAGAAACCAAAGCCAGGCAGAGCCCAGTCAGCAGAGCTGCTAAGGAAAGCAGTTTTGCTTTAAATTAGCATCTGAATTATATCCTGCTGTTTCCTAAGGCCACTCTGGTGCTTTGTAGGGTCAGGAGCCTTTTACATAGACTTAAGAAACCACTGGTGAACAGGAAGTTTTCCTTATTGAAACCAATATGTACTTGAACTCTGTGATTTGCATGAACAGCTGATCCTTTAAAATATGCAGAATAAATTGTTCTATAGCATCTAATGGAGACTGCCTATATTAACAAGCTTATTCCTAAACATGCCAATAAACCCCAACTATTATTTAATGTGTGGGATTCAGTTTTACAGAACAGCTAAATTTACATTTGATTTCATTATTCACGAAGACACAAACAAACCAAAATGGATTTCCCACAAAGAAGTAGCCAGTGAAAGGCACTTCTGTCAGGTAACCACACATTTTTTTTTTTTTTTTTTTGTCAGAACTAGGCATTGAACTCAAGCCCTTGTGCTTGCCAGAAGAGCACTCATTCTACTGAGCCATCTCCCCAAGCCTTCCTTTTCTTTATGTCTCACAGCCCATGATACACAGCTTGGCCTCCTCTCTGACTGCGGCCAAGGAGAACTTCACGCCGACTTCTTGCTTGTGTTTTGGAGCCTTTCTCCACAGAGCATGGTCCAGATGTCCTTTATTTTTACCTCTATTTTCTTAGTGCAGTTCTGTAGTACACAGTGACTCTTTCACCATGGGGATCCGTACAGGTGCATAAGACTTCTGAGGTGCCTCCTTCACCCTCCCCTTCTCCCTACCCCTCTCATGCCCCCCTTTCCTTTGCTAGTGAACATTGGTGAGAATAGCCAACTGTGTTATTCTGGTTTCCTTTAGGGAAATTTTTTTTTTTTTTTTTTGGTGGAACCGGGGATTGAACTTCAGGTCACTGTTAAAAGTTTCTGACTCTGTTTTTCCTCTGAGCTCCTGTGGTTCATGGCTGCTGGTATTGTGCCACAACACTATGAACGCAAAAGTTATTCCTGGCACTCAGTGCCACTGAGTGGTTGTCTGTGGGTTCTTGTGTTTCAATATTTCTTGAAGGTACTGGCATCACTACAGTCAAGTCAGTAAGGCCTAATCTATGCTGGATTGTCAAATCATGGCTGACTGTTGCTAAGGTGTTGATGAGCAGACAAATTTGTACCACTGAACCAAGCCATTTTTATCCACTAATGGTAATTTACATAAGTGGTTTTACAAATTAAGTAATCAAATTATAGTCACTAATGTGGCATTATAAGTTATCTTAGATCCTTGGATAGATCATTTAACTGCTCCAAAACACTTGCTTTATAAAACCTAGCTTCAATTGTTAGTGATAAACTACAACACAAATAAAATGTTCCACTCATGCATTTTATTTATGTTTACTTATGATTATTGATTTATTGTTAAGTTTGAAGGAAAACATTAAAAGTTATCACCCACTCCATGTACGCAAGAGTATCTAATACTTGTTATACTTGGTCTTCTTCATTCAGTTCTCATCAAATGATCTACTATATACCTGCTCATAAAATCAATCTTTGAAAATTGCACATCTTGGGCCGGGGAGATGGCTCAATGGGATAAGTGTTTCCATGGCAGTGCAAGGACATGAGTTCAATCTCTGGTTACACACACACACACACACACACACACACACACACACACACACAAAAGCACATCTTATGTTGTTCTACCATATTTTCTGAGTCTCAATTTTCTCTAAGATGAAGGACATACATCTGAACAGGCACACAAAACTCTCCTGAAAGTCCTACAAACCTTCCAAACCTGACCCCTCTCCATGCCTATGTGATGGCAGGCAGCATCAAACAGAATTAAACTCTATGGCACTTATTCAGATTGTTTCCATCAAAAACAGTCATCTCTCAAAATTAGAAGTCACCTTATTTAAATAGTAAATTTAAAGTCTTAGACTGTACTATGGATTTATAACTTAGTTTTTCCTTTAATAGGCTGATACATATTTTCTGATGGGGAACAGCAACCATAGCATGCTAATAAATATAAGACCATATGTTTTAGGGATGGTCAGATAGTTCAGCAGACTAAAGCCCCTGTTTAGGCAGACACAGAGACCAGGGTTCCTTCCCTGGCATGCTGTGCAGGCCCTACTCCCAGGGTGACTGAGTCTAGAGGCTGAAAGCAGGATGGTCACTACAACTCTGATCTGAATAGTGAGACCCTGTAGAGCTTGTACTAAATACATCAAAATAAATAAATAGAAGACTACATGTTTCACAGTTCACAAACCATCATCTAATATGCTGTTATTTTCAATTTCCAGAAACTCCTTCCCCTTTCCTTCTTCTCCCCTTCCTCTCCCTTGGGTGGGCACCAAGGGCAACATGCATTTAGGGTAATAACTTTTTATTTAAACACACCCTA
This sequence comes from Ctenomys sociabilis, assembly GCA_004027165.1. Lineage (NCBI taxonomy): Eukaryota > Metazoa > Chordata > Mammalia > Rodentia > Ctenomyidae > Ctenomys > Ctenomys sociabilis. The sequence goes on from PVKA01001275.1 coordinate 123,075, forward strand.
AACATTTCCCAATCACTCCTGTCATGTCCATTGCAAGATAGATGACCTGGATTGAAACTCTGTCCCCATGCCCTGTTACTTGTGTGAGATCTCAGCCTCTCTGTTCTGCTTCCTCATCCAGGGAATGGAGATGCTGGAAGGGCTTACCTTCTAAGTTCACTTTATGAGTTAGCTAATTTCATTCACATTTCCCAGCCCAAATTTTTTTTTTTTTTTTTTTTTTTTTTTTTTTTTGGAACAGGGAATTAAACTCAAGCCCTTGTGCTTGCCAGAGAAGCGCTTATTCCACTAAGCCATCTCTCTGGTCCCCTCTTGATGGATTTAATGGGCTAATTTACCTGCCCAGGCTGAGTGAGTGACTTGAGCTGTCACCATCACCACTGTGGTCTATGTAGCAGTTGCTGTTTGTGAGGCAATTTTTTTTTTATTTTAAAGATAATAAAAAAGACAAATGATATAAAATTCTAAAACAAGATGATAGGAGACTAACAATCATTACTATAGTGCATGTTTTTACCTTCAAATTAGTTACTCAGATTACCAGATATAGACATGTAAGATTGATCCAACAATAAAAACACTGTTCCTTTCAATGAACTAAGAGAGATTAGTAGAACAATTATCTTGTGTGTGTATGTGTATAGATGTGTACATATGTTTTTTCCTTCCATCTTTTCTCCTTCCCCATCCTAGTTGTTCTTTTTCCCTGTGTTTCTTCTAGTTTTCTGTCACTGTGACAAAATGCATGGTATGAGGAATGGCAGCTCTGTCTTTCCTATCAAAGGATACGAGCAGCAGCACTTCCATGGTAGACATTTGCCCACTACAGGTGGCCCCTCCTGAACACAGGGAAACTTTGAGAAATGTCTGCTCAGTTTAATTTTCTGGAAACTGAGCTGCAGACCAAAGAGAGCTTATCTGTAGCCAAGGGCATTCTGTTCCCTGTCAGGTTCACCTCGGTCATGGCTTTCCCAGCACCTGCACCATTTTTAGTGAACTGCAACCTCAGAAAGCACATTACCATTGGCAAATGACAGGAAAGCACAGACAAGCTCTGTTGTCCTCAAGCAGGACAGGACATTATAAAGGCAGAGCAGGAGACCTCTGCAGCACCAGAATACATGGTAACATCTGTCCCTCTGCTCCAGAAGCTTATACTGTGGCATGTGCTCGGATCTCTCTCCCATGGCACCCTACCTGGATCCTCCTGGAACCTCCAGGTTTTATAAGACCTGGATCCTGGAAACTCAGCTGCCCAGATAGACCTGGGCCTTTGGATCCAGCTGAGAGTTGAAGGACAGCACTTGCTACTCATGCTGGGGCCTGGCCCCACCCCTTCCTGTCACCTCACACCCCAGAACATGCACAGCCTATGTGGAAGGAAATGGGAATGTGATCCTGGGGAGACCTCCTACTTGCTGTCTGAGTGTGCTCTCTCCAGCACTCATGCTTATTGTTGCACTGGGAACAACAACTCAAGACAGGAAAGATTTGTCTAGATTCAGCTTCTCAGAAGTTTTAGACACTGGCCAGCAGGTGCTGAGACTCGTGTGGTGAAGGCTGAGGTCATGTGGACTGCAGGCACAGTGAGCAAAGATGGGAGTCCCCAGCCTGTCCTTGGCCTATTCCCTTCCAGCAGGCTGGGAAAAGGGACCAATCCTGTGGGTGCTGGGGTCCTGCCACCCTCCACAGCTCTGCCTCTGAGCCCTGCGTCCTTGGAGCCTGCGCTCCAGCAAGGGGCATCTGAGGACCATGGTGTGGTGAATACACTACCGGATGGTGTCCACCATCACAAATGTCCACAACAAAGGCAGGACACAGGAAGCACTAGCAAGCGCATGCACAGAAGAATAGACATCTTCCAACAGCGACTTCAGGTTGGACGTAAAGAGCTGAATGGCAGCTGGTACATCAAGTTAATCAAGTTGATTTAAATAAATCTAATTTGTGGCTAAAATGGAGCCACTGTGAAAAAGCCACAGGGCCTCCATGACACTTTGGAAAGAGACTTGGGATTTAGCGAGAATTGTAATCCATGTAAGCCTTCTGCCCAAGTGGGCTGCTGAGAGATTTCTGCTGTTGCACAATGTCAGATACTACGTTTAACAGAAGTGCTGCTTTGTTTGCTCAAACTAAATCTGTTGGATTTATTGAAGTGATAAATAATCATAATAACTGAAACATAGGATAGGCTTGTCTTTTGCTTTGTTTTCAAATAAATCCCTGCAAATACAGATCTCAATGATCCCGTTATAGTAGAGACAGAGGAGCCACTTCACACTCACTGGTGCAGATCAAATCCCTTCTCTCTGTTTATAAACAGTCTCCTAGTATCAGTATAGCTATTTTCTTTTAATAAAATTACATGAAAAGAAATATTCTGAAATATAATAAATTCTCACATACTGATGAAAGGAACTCTTGTTGGGCTGTAATATTTTCCTATGGAATTGTGGCTGGTTTTACATTTTTTTTCACCCTCTAGTGGCCTTCTGCCAAAACTGCATTTCTCTTTTGAGTCGTTTCAGAGGTGTTTCTCCTTGCCGTGCTTCACTGGGGTTACTCAGAACTGCGCTAATTGGTGTGCTCATACGTCCACGTGGATAAATGCTCAGCAGTTCCCTGGATTATGCTAAAATACATCTTTCATGGCCATTGGAAGAAAACAAGTTTATTTCATTTCTGCCTGATGTTTATAGATTCAAGTTGTGTATGTTGCCGTCTAGACTTCCATTATGTTATTTTTTAGAGTGTTTTTCATATCTCCAAAAAATGCTCCAAAGACCATCACACAGGCAAAAGTAATCAGCATTCCTCTGAGTATTCCTCAAGCAGAAGTCACTTTTCAAAACTGATTTCATTCCAAGCAAAAGCATAGTGTTAGATTTTTATTTGTCTTGTCTGGAAGCCTGAATATATTTCAGTTTTGTGTGGTATTAAAAAAGAAAAGAAAATGCTGCTATTATTATCTTGAAAATGTTCATTCTAAAATTTTATCACCTGTATGAATGATAGTGTATTTTTAAGCCAAATACAAAATGAACAAATGAGACATGATTTCATTAGAATTATGTGAATCATAATTGATAAAGTCCTCATATGTTTCGTACATTATAGTATTTGTTTACAAACAACAACCCAAAAGATTTTTCATGAAGACTCATGAAAGAGAATATCAGATCTATAGGAAACTATTTTGTTATTTTGAAAACAGAACACCCCCAATAAATTATCAGAGATTTGGAATTAAAAACGATTAATATTGGTACCAACCATGGTAACTGTTTTCAGGTCACATTATTTCCTACCTTGTGCATGATTTCAATAACACTAAAGCATACCTTGATTTTAATTATCAGATGATAGAGGATAATATTTCAGCTTTGCAATTTTCTCACGTGACTTGTTTGCTGTTCTGGTTGAGGGCAAATTGAATATTGTTTGCATGTCCTACGGCTATCACATAATGAAAATACCTAGAAGCCATGTAAAGTTTCAAAGCAAATTTAAGGAGCTATGCATCCTCCCAGCTTAGCTCAAGTGTCCCTAGCACAAAATTAATGCTGAGCCAAGGAAGAAATGTACAGTTTAGAGGGAAAGTTGGGTGTCGCATTAATTATGCATGAACGTCTAATAAGAGTCAGAATGGATAAAACTTTTGCTATCAGGAATTTTCTCATCTTCTCAGAAATTATAAAATAAATAATAGCACAAATATATGTGATGTTTAAATAACATCAGTAAATGAAAAGTAAGGATGCAATGAAGAGGAGAATGAGAAAATACACTATAGGGCTGGGTGGGTAGGGAAGACATTGGGTAGGGAAATAACACATTTAACATGAAACTTAAAAAACTGCTTTAGAGTTAGCCAGATCAGAAGTGTGAATCAAAGTTTCCAGGCAGAAAAACACTATGTTTAAAAGTTCCAATGTGGAAAATAAACAGTGAATTACAAATAGAATTTACATTTATTCTTTAAAATATAAATAAAAAATTTATATTCTGGTCAGCTTCTTTTGTGTCATTTCTTTAGCATGCAAACCACACACTGTGACCTAGTTTAATCACAATAATGTCTGTGTTCACCAGGCAACCCACAGATGAACATTTGGATTGGTGCATGTCTACATGTAGGTGCTTATACAGATGCGTTGGTACAGGGTTAACTCCAGTCTCAGAGAGGCTGCATCAGACCTTCTATTCTCTAGGTAAAGATTGAGTGATATTGTCCTGATTTTCATGTACTATATTGCAAAGACTAGAAGCACCACGCTATTTATTATAGATTAACTTCTTTAAAAAGCATTAACCATGAATGTTTATTTTTCTTTGTCTTTTCATTGTTTAAAACGTAGGAATCTGTGGTTCATAAAATGGAAAGAAATGTCTCATCTCTATTACCTGCTCTACTAAGACCTTTGGTGACAATGCTTTTAAATATCTCATAAGCATTGAACGCTAAGGCCAGATAAAACCCCAAGCCACAAGCCCTGAAATATTTGGGGGTAGCAGACTCAAGACCTAGTAAAAGCTTAACACTCAGCCTATTTCTTCTTGTCTCTTAAAGAAATCCATGTATAGTGTGCCTGGGGAGAGTCACATGGAGAGAAAACTTTCTCTCAGGCTCTCACAGAGAGCAGACTGGTCAAGTATTTTCTGTGACTCATCTGCATGGGTGACACAGACAAAGGATCTACAGAGTAAGGTACAGGATTACAAGATAAACCCTGAGGGCACTTCACTGACCTCATCAGAAACAAAAGCTACATCTTTTGGTAGATAGCTCTTAATCTATCTTGGTTTTAACCATCCAGCAGAAAAGTATAAAAATGAGGTATATAACATGGGGCCATAATAATAAGTTGAGCTGTAAATGGCTACAGTCAACAACTTCTTCAGATAACTCACTATTATTGTGGAATGCTGGACTGTGTTGGATTGTGTCGCCAAGTTCAGGCACCTAAATTGGTTTAATGAAAATGGTGTGCCCATCTTTGACAGGTCTAGAAAAAAAAAGGGATCTGCAAAGGAAGAATCATGATGTGTGTGTGTATAAACAGTACAACTAGGTTAAATATGCCGTGTTTCTGCATAATTCTATGAGAAGCAAGATTTGCACTAATAGTGGTTGGACAAGATATTAAGTTGGCTTCTAGTACTATGGACAAACACTAGGGAGATAACAAAGAAGAAAGTATTAATTATTGAATCTGTGGTATAATTCAGGTATAAAAAATAAGTATACAGCTGCACTCTCTTCATTCACTGATTAGAGACATCTGCTATAATAATGCCTATAAGTATATCATGTATGCACCTTGTATGACACCAAAACATTACAAAAACATTTTGCAATATATTAATTTATCAAATCTGTCCTGTTAATTTGATTTGAAACTGTGTCATTGCTATTTGTTTGTCAACAAAATAATAACAATAATAATAATAATAATAACAAAAAGAAATCCAAACTGCCAGCAAGAGCTGATAGTCCTGGCCCATTTAGGCTAGGTGAGCTGCTGCTTGCGGGCTTCACCCAGCTCTGGTTTGCACCCAAAACACTCTTCACTTGTCCTTGCTTAAGGAAATGAGCTCTGTTGTCTTCTTGTGTATAAGGCATAAGTAGCTGCTCAGCACAACCGATCAGCAGCAGGATGCCAGACAAAAATGACCTAATACCATGGAAATGGCCAGTAACAGCATTTTTCAATGGAAAGCCCTAGGAATTCTCAGTGGAAGGGGCCAGGGAGATAGTTCAGTAGAATAAGCGCCTGTCTGCAAGCTCAAGGTCCTGAGTTCAATCCGTGGTACCACAAAAAGAAAGAGAGAGAGAGAGAGAGAGAGAGAGACAGAGAGAGAGAGAGAGAGAGAGAGAGAGAGAGAGAGAGAGAGAGAGAGAGAGAGAGAGAGAAATTCTCAGTGGAAATTTAAGCAGAAAAAGAATTTCTTAGACATCTCACCAAACAAGCTGAAACACAACAATGGATATACTGTGATAAGCTCCTGGAAGGCAGATGACGGAGGCCAAATGGGGTGTCCCCATTAGTGTCTCCCCACCGAATACCAGCTCCCAAGGGCAGAGCGTCTGGTTGGACGTGGATGATGCTTCTGCCTCAAGAGTAGGAAGGACTGGGCTTTTAGCTGCCGGAGCTGCCAGTTCTAGACAATGGGGAAAGCTAAGATGGAGTAGAAGGAAAGGACATGGGGCAGGAAAAACTCAAACAGCCAAACAGAGAAGCAGCACTGAGGAACCACACCAGGGGAGGGCACACAGCCGGCAAGGAGCAGGGGGTGAAGATCCTTTGTCAGGGACTCAGGACATGTATATCTTCACTTAAAATCTACTGCTCAAAGTTTGACCATCAACTGACTTTTGCAAAATCTCCTCTCAGGTAAAAGAAAAGTGGGTAATGAGCAACTGCTGTTTTCAAGTAAACAGATTCATCATTTTTTAATTGCTCATTATCTGACAGTTCTGTTTCAATTTACAGATGTAGTAGTTAAGAAAGAAACAAAAATATTCAAACAGTGTTTGAGAGCCATGCCTCTCAATCTGGCATTTAATATACTTGGCCACCAAATTCAAATTTATTGTTACAGCTTTATCACACATCTTCAGATATTTTGGGAAATAGCTCTACCTGCCCACTCCAAGCATGAACAGCATTTCCTTGTCCATTTTGCCTTTATTGAAACCACTTTCTCTTTCTTGGGCTCAGTGGTAAAGGCTCTTTGCAGGGCCAGGGCAAATCACCCTTCTGAGGAGCAACTTGATCTTGGCATCACAAGTGGAAGATTACAGCCCTATGTCCTCATGCTTCCTAGAGGTTGCAATGTCATATAAATTACATTTCCTATGTGTATGTCTTTGTCTTACTAAATATCACAAATATTTTTAATAGGCAAACATTATATCTGTTATGGTTTGCTTGTATTTATTTCCCCCAGCCATTGAGGTGCAGTTCTGGTTTGTGATTAATTTATTATCTAAGACTGGAATTGTGGGTCTGAGTACTGCTGGGATGGGTGTGAGGGCTGCACCCAGCCAGAGGCAGAAAGATTGGATGCAACGTAAGAGAAGGTGAGATGGACTTGCTCTCTGTAGCCACTGTTGCTGTTTTTCTTCCCTCTGTTCTCTGCTCTTTGCTGCCATCATGAACTGAAGCTCTCTACCCCATGCCACTCTGCCTTGGAGCCAGCCAAGTATAACTGACACTTCCAGTAACTGTAAGCTAATAAACCTTTCCTTCTTCCATGTTGAGTGTCGGGTACTTGTCCCATCAATGAGAGAAGAGTAACAAAGAAAATATCTCATGATTTTGTATCCGTAGGAGCATGAGTTGGCCTTTGGTCAGTGGGTTCTAGTCTAGTTGAATAACAGAGAACAGCCTCTAGAGACCAGCTTCAACAATTGCTATGTTCTCTGCATTCTAAAAGTATCCTTTCAAAATCATTTTCCTACCATCTTTTGTTTTAGTTTTTTTATTATCTATCTGTTTGTCTATCTATCTATCTATCTATCTATCTATCTATCTATCATCTATCTATCTATCTATCTATCTATCTATCTATATCTATCTAATCTATCATCTATTTATTTGTTTGATAGATGGTCTTTATTTGTTTGATAGGCTGTCTCAGCCTCCCTGGTGCTGGCATTACAGGCATGCCTCATTTCCCTACCATCTTTGTGTTTGAGAAAAGTCTCCACGCCTTTCAAATAACATTGAGATCCCAGCCCTTAGGTCAGTTGGCTCACATCTATTCCAGAGGCCAAGTGTGTGAGCTCCTTTTGCCTGACTCTCATTGATGTAATTCAAGGTCCTCTTATAACCTGAACCCAGAATGATGGCAGATTTGAAAATAATGCATCTTGAAAATCCCTGCTTCTGAATCATTCAGTGAATTTCAATGTCTGTGGGCAGCACCAAGCAAAAGAACCCATTCCTTGAGCTCCTTTTATTCAATGAGCTTGGTAAACTGCTACTGATTTTCCTGTACTATGCAATCATTGACAAATCAATATTTTGGCTGGTTTTACATAAACTTTTGAAAGATTTTGGAAAGAATCCAAAAACAATACAGAATTCTTTTATCAAAAACATGTGTTTCTGTCTGAAACACATTCCTACAATCATTGCCATGGTATCTTCATGTTCCAGAATTTTGCTAGAAGATGAGCACCTACAAGAGATCGCTTGCACTTAGATGACCTTATGTGTATGAGGAGTGAGAGTGTTATAGAGCAAAACTTGTTTTCTTTTAATTGATGAGTGAAAACCCCTATAGTAATTCCTTTGAAATTGCATTATTTGGAAACTCCATAATTGTTCACTAGGTACTGCATTTGCTCACTAACTCCATTCCTATGTCTTCAAGATTTTTGCAGTTGCAGTTCTGAAGTTCACAGTTTTTCATCTGCAGTGTGATCTACATCATTCAAGTCTGGTGTGAACATCTGTGCTAATCACTCACTTAACAAGGTCTTTTGTGATTTGATGCATATGCAGGAAGCCATCTAAAGCTGTGGTGTTGTCAGGCTGGGCATTTATTCTGTTCTCTGGGTACAAGCGACAGTGGATTTGTTGGAGAGAGTCATGTTCATTTCATCTTCTGTACTACTGCCTATGCCATGTAAGCCCAAGGCCCCACCATGCCCAGACATGCCCAGGACCACACTGGAGCTACCCAGGAGCTATCAAGTTTGCATACAGATAGATTGCAGTGCAGCAAGTCCCTATATCCACAAAAGTTTTACACATTACTGGGTGCATTTTATTTCTGTGGCCTACAACTCCTCATGAGTAATGTCCCCTGAGGGGAGAAGGCGCCATAATACAAAGAATGAGCAGGACTCTTCACACATGACAGTACCTTATCTCACCTACATGCTAGCTCAGCAGCCACTGCCACCTTTCATGGTGCTCCCTGAAGTGACCCTTTCGTTAAGGAGAGCAGGAAGAAGAGCAAAGCATGGATTAGGCAAGTACACCTAGTGGCCACCTTCACAGCAAGCCAGCGAGCCCTCTGCTAAGCAGGCTTACACTTCATGAATGGCATTACTCTGCAGGACTGCTATAGCAGAACTCGGAGGTGGGTGCCTGAAGCAACAGAAATGCACTTTCACAGTTTTGCAGTTGAGAAGCCCAAGGACAGCATGTCATAGGCTTACTTCAGCCTCTGGTCACACTCGGGGCTAAGGACAGGAACCTTTTCTCTCTGTCTCACACACAGGTGTCTCCTGGTATCCATTCTGTGCTTCAGTCTCCTACCTGTAGGAGGACCCAAGGGACAGTGCAGCAGGTCCACCCCCAAAGAACAGGCATATCTCACTCCTTGCCTCTCTAGGTAGAAAGCTGGGATTGCTGGGGTACAGAGTTAGCGTTCATCACATAAACTCCAAGGGAAAGATGATTCAAGCCACAACACAAATACTCCCTGATTTATCAGAAGCAGTGAGGGAGAAAACAATGCAAGTCACCTTGAACCAATCACACTGACACCCGCGTGTACAGACTCTGCCTACACTGTGTATGAAAAGGCAGACTTCTGATATTCATGCATGTGTGTTCAGTCTTAGCTCTTCTAAGAATTTAAAGGAAAATCAGTTTTCCATAGTTTTCAACATTTTCAAGTGGTCTCCCATCCTTCTTCCTCGCCTCTTCCCACCTGGTGGCTTTTATCCTCAGCATCCTGGAGGGTATACTGGAGTGTGGTTTCCAGTCAGCTTTCTGGAATCTGCTGGGATTCTCAGGGCCTGATGTGTGCATCACTTTGAATTTATTTTCGCTTTCACATGGATGCATTGCAGTTAAAAGTAGAAGGACAACAGGTCCAACCGGAGGGAAACACCAGGCACCAATCACAGTGGATTGGAGCTGCCACATGGGAGCCTGTAAATCTGCACCCTTCTCACCTCGGTGCATAAAGCTGGATTTTTGAAAAAGTGCAAAACACCAAGAAAGGCACCACTTTCATGGCTCTGAAGCCAGTTCAGGCATCACAAGCTCCTACATGGAGGCAAATGCACACCAGCTGGTCTGGGTGCATTGGCCCTGATCAAGGACACCGTTCTGCCTGCAGTGGACCAGTGAATGCCTGCTGTCTTCATGGTCTAAATACCCACTGGTGTAGTGCTGCTGGCCACTACAGAAGGACTCTCCCCTGCTCGCGGTCCCTACTGGTGTAGCAGGTCCCAGATCTATTGCTCAGTTTTCTGGGTCAGCAGTGATTTTAGCACTCACAGTACAATAGAGGAAGCTAGTATTTTCAGCATCACAACGTGCATGATACTGGGACACAGCTGGGGTAGGAGGGTCCCCTTCACAGCCCTCTGTGGGGCTGTTCTTCCTCACCCACATCCTCCAAGCCAGTTCCAGGCCAGTTTTCTAGTTCCTCAAATCAACCCTTAGAGGGTTTTGGCTTTAATAATCTCACTAGGTTCTGGGAATGCCAATTGACAATTAAGACCCAGGTTGAGGTCTGAGCACACACAAGCACAGGAACTGCAAACACAAGGCCACACTCCTCACCTCAGACACCTCGCAAGCCAGCCTCTACAGTGGATTTCTTTGTGGTTGTTGGCTTTTGGTACTGTGAGCTTCAGGCCTGCTCCCTTCTTTTCTCTGGACACCTCTGCTTCAAGGATACTCAGCTACTGACCGCCAGTCCCTGGAGTCACAATTAAGCAGTTTCTCATTTTTCCTCGGGCAAGAGAACCTCTCCTTATCTATTTCTTCCAAGACAGTGTGGGTAGCTCACTCTCAGCCCACAGAGATTCTTTAAACAGTAAGTGAAAATGTTACTCAAGTTAAGTTATGTCAATTTTAATGCAGCAGAAAGACCTTGCCCAGTGCTTGCTGTTTTTTTTTTCTTTTTTAACCTTTTTCTAATCAGATATTTGGTGATATAAAGAAAAGACCTAACTTAAATTAGAAATGCAAGGCTGGCCAAATAGCTCAGCAGATTAAAGCAGCTGCAAGCAGGCACAGGGGCCAGGGATTTGATCCCTGGGCCTGCTGTGCAGCTCTGCTCCCAAGGTGTGCTGAGAGGGTAATTGGGACTGGGCGTGGTGTGCTCATCTGTAATCCCAGCTCTTAGAAGGCTATAAACAGGCAGATCGCTACAGTCTAATCTAGTAGTGAGACCCTGAACACGCTGTAGATCCTTCCTTAAAATATAAAAAACAAACAAATAAATTAGAAATATATTTGTTAAAAATAAGAAAATGCAGAACAAGAAGCCAGGTAATAGAATGATAATGATTATCTTCAAGATAAATATACTATCTTTTCTTAAACTTCAAGTATTATTCAATACATTCAAAATAATATAAAAAATTTAAAATAAATTAAAATTTAAGTTTTATGATAAATAGGAAAAAGCTCCTATAAGGTACTCAATGAAAAAAATAGAGTGATTATAATTTTTCATGGAGATTTTTCATTTATACTAAAAAATTGAATATATATAAGCAAAAACATAAATCATGTGTAATTATATAACATAACATTATATTAACGTGGAAGTTCAGCTTGGATGTTGAGCAGGTGCTGCACTACAGAAAGGGGAGAGCCTGTACATTCCTAAAACATTTTACCAGCAGATCTAATCTTTGCCTCTGTCAACCTCTGAAGACAGTTTAACATGTACATCACAATTCTTGTACTCATTACTGTACCAAAAGCGTAATATTCAAAGAGTGACCAAAATTCAAGGTTAAAACACAGTACTTTAACTAAGTCACCTGATTTGGAACACATCTAAGAACAACATTAAAATGTCCCTTTAAATGTGAGTATACTATCATGTATGAACCTTGTACAATACCAAAACACTATGAAAACAGTCTGCAATGTATTAATTACCAAATCCGTCCTGTTAAATTATCCTGAAACTGTCTCATTGTTATTTATTCTTTAATAAAAAAATGAAGACATACTTATAAGCAAAATAAACCAGACCCACATATGCAAATATCTTATAGTCTCCCTAGTATAACTCAAAAGAAGAACTGAAAATAGAAAAATATAATGCAATTAAAAGGAAAGTGAGAACTTGAGGGTTGGACAATGAGGAGAGGGCAAGGAGAAACGTTGAGAAACATTATAGAGGCAAGACCATTTACTTATACTATATTTACTTATAGATGGGTAAGATAATGATCCTGAGAAACATCAGGAGATTTTTGAAACTAGCAATGAAGTGGTAAGATTCCCACCTTGACTAACTATATATGCTGATACCTGTGAACCAAGCAACTACACTGAATTTAATGAAGTGTAATAGAAGGGTCACACTCCAAAGGCCTGCCATTCTGGTCTTCTAGATATGTACTTCTTGTCATGACTTACGAGCTATTACTAAACTGCCCTTTTTTAAAGGGTAGTAAATGAAAAGACAAAAAAATGTCATAAGATAGTCATGCTGCAATGTTACTGTGTTGTATATGGATAGATTTCTAAATATCTATGTAAATATATGTAAGCATTTATTCCTATTTTTTTAATTTTTTTCTTCTTCATATTCTGTATGGACTTAGAATTTAGTATCTCAATACTTAATGGAAAATACATGTTCCATGTGGCCTATGATATCTGATATTTAGACTAATAGTGTGGGTAAACTGAACTGCATATGTTGCAGGGTAATAATAAACTTCTCTTCTGGAGGGTTAACAACTAAGTTTGAAGATTAAAAATTGGAGAAAAAGAAAGGCTGCAAGTTCAGCCAACATTTTGGACCTAGCCTTTCAAGGTCAGTGAATACTCAGGACATAGGAGTACCTGTAGCGTAACATTATATAACTCAGTAGTGCCCCAAATTTTCTGATCAAGGAGATTATGGGGCCACAGAGGAATGCGATCAATGATGTATAGTGTGCCTAAAGAGAGTAACATGGAAAGAAAACTTTCTCTCAGGCTTCCACAGAGAGCAAATTGGTCAAGCAATGTCCATGACTCATCCACAAAGCTGACACTGACAAGGGATCTACAAAGAACAGTACAGGGTTACAGGATAAACACTGAGGGTACCTGACTGACTTTATCTGATACAAAAGTTACATATTTTGCTATATAGGTCTTGCTTTAACCCGGTCTTAACCATCCAGCAGAAAAAAAATGGAGGTATATAAAATAAAGTTAATGAGCTGTGAATGGCTCAAGTCAACAAATTCTGTGGATAACCCACTTCTATTGTGGACTCCTGATCTGTGTTGGATTGCTTTATTTAAATATATATATATATATATATATATATATATATATATATATATATATATATATATATATAGTCATCCAACATCCAAGTTGTGAAAATCTGTAACATATGTATTGTTATATGTTACCCTGTTTATGTCATTTGTTCTCTTTGTTTTTCTTCTATTTGTCATTTTTCAAGTTAAAATACAAATAAATAAATTAAAGAAAAAAGAAAAGAAAGTTAAAATGGAAACAGCCTTATAAATAAAGAGAAGAAGAGGAGTTGAATGTAGGGGAGAGTAACAAGGGAAAAAGAGGAATCAAAATATGTTATATATAAGTACAAATTCCCTATGATGATGTGATCATTATGTATATCTGAGTGGTACCAATAAACTAAATAATAATAATACTTTAAAAATGTTAAAAAACCAATTATGTTCATATTAATATGCAACAGGTATAGATCTGTATAGATAGATAAATCTTTTCTATTTATTTATTTAAATACACATAAAACTTTCATGTATTTCATTCACAAAAGTAAGTGAAAAGCATTGGAGTAATTCTTTACTCTCCCATTAATCTCACAGGGTTCATCCTATGCTGTGCAAGTCTTGGACAAACATTTTAAAGCAGAAACTTGAAACATATTTCAATAAGCATCACAAACCTTCTTGAAACAAGTGAAGGTAGGAAACTGGAGGAGAGAAATAATCACAGTAAGAAAGAAGAAAAGAGAAGTGAACAGGAATGTTGGAAGCCAAGCATGAAATAAGTACGTGTGCTTTGAGGTGAGAGGGACAGCAGGAGGACTCAGGACAGTCGGGATGGGAAGGCGAATGACGGGTCTTCTCCATTTGAACAACAGAGAAAATACAGCAAAACAGACAGAAGCTGTGGCTGTGGGGTGCTCACCACGGGCCTCACATTCTGAGCACCGTGGGGTAGGGGAGCGCAGGAAGGGCAGGATGAGCAAGTTCTCAGCAACTTGGACCCTGAAAGCTGTGTCTGCAGCCACAGAGCACGTCCAGCACCCGACTGTGTGCAATTCAGTCTGCTGTGAGCGTGAGCAAGGGCCATGAAGGCTAGGCAGATGCCGGTCTCTGGAGACTGGCAGCCCCGACTCTGTTGGGGGCCAAGGTGACCAGCAAGCACACGAGATCTTTCACATGTCCTGGGGGACTTAGGGAGTCTGAGCACTCTGGAAACTTCTCAGTCAAATTCACCTCCACAGGGCAGCTAATGAAGAGCCTGTTCCTGCGAGGCCAGTGGCTCTCTCTCTCTCTGCATATCAATTTCTTTATCAAGCTAAGTGGTGCGCTTTCCCCTGGGAGCTGCTGCCTGCCATGAGGTGTGTGCATTGCATATGGAAGGCAGTTGCAGAGCTGGTCCTGGTGGTGCAAGCCTATAATCCTAGCTCCAAGACAGGTGGACTGCTTCAAGTTCAAGGCCAGCCTGGGCTACGTAGTGAGTTCAAGATCAGCCTGGTCTATATAACAGAGACCCTGTCTCAAAAAACCAAAACCAACCAAATGAACCAAGACGATGGCAGAAAAAACAAAGTGCAGGATTTAGCCATCACATCACATAAGAAATAATTATTTTACACATGGACTCCCAGATTTGCTTGATGCAATTCTGGGTTTATATCATCCAGCAGTATAAATGGAGGCCATCGTAAAGCTAGAGGCTGGATAACCCTAACACAGCGCAGCTGTTAGTGATATATTACTTACAACTGATTCCTTTCGTGGTGTTCAATCATGTATGTATTTCTGTTGGCCACTCAGTGTGCAGTGCCCCAAGAAAATTCTGTGGGAGGGGAGCATTTGAGTGTCCAATATCCATGTACAAAGCTCAGTAATTCTGTAAGACCTCTCTGTCTGTGTCCTCCAGGTTCAATTTCCACACAAGTGTTTAGAACTGAGCTTCGAACCAAGACTTAGTTAATAAGCATGCAGAAGGTTTTTGTTTGTTTGCAATGAATGGCTGAAGTTGGGAACATCTGTCATGTATCTGGCAGTGTGAGTGTTCTGGAGATAATCGCTATCCATGACGGTCTCCATGTCCCCCTTGGGGCTCCTCACAACTCTATGTATTAAATAATGTCTTTGTCAGATGACTGCGCAATGGAGAACAAAGTCATATTCCTTGAAGTATTTCTCCTGCATGTAACTACTACTGGAAGGGCTCCGCTCTCCTTCTGTATGTACCGTGGAGCTAAAGCTAGGCATTCATGACCCTACTTTGAGTTTTGATTTGAGGAAAAGAGAAGAGAAAGAAAACAGCTCCTCTGGACGTCTGAAAGCTGTGCTGCTGTTCTCACTAGGGTTTCTGGGTGCCTCCCTGAGCTGGCCCAGTGCTCGAAGAGCTCACGCCAATGTCCAGGCTCCCCAGAGGCCAGTACAGTCTGTGGTCACAACAAAGTGGGACAAAAGGCCACCCCATCGTTTTATCCCAGTAGAAAGAAACAAGGTGACTGTGCTACCTACAGACCCTCAGCGCTTTCCCTTCCAGCAAACACAAGTAATTGCTAAAGCAAACTCCTCACTGTAGTTTACATGCACTCAGGGGTGGGACCTATGGGGCTGCAACTTCCCCCTAACAAAAGGAAAAAAAAACCCATAAACTTCTCCAGATCTGACCATTGCTATTATTTTACTATATTTGATTACCACATACACAAACACATGTTATATTTAAATTTCAGATGTATTCCTACATCATAGAACTTGCTTCTTCTAAGAACAAAAATAATTTTCTGACTAAGCACAGTGTACTTCAGGTGGGCGAGTCCTGCCTCTAACTCCAGAGACTCACTGACCAGTGCCTGGGATCTCTGCATAGTTCACGCACGGGGCAAGAACTTTATGGCTCTGACCCAGCCAGGATGTTGAGGTGGAAGGCTGCCTGGATTTGCAGGGCTGGCTGAATCTAACTACGTGGGTCCTTACCAGGAAGAACCTCCCCTGCTTTGGTCAGAGGGAGATGTGATGCTGCTACAGGACAATGTTTAGGAAGAGGCAATACTGCTGGCTTTGAAGGAAAATAAGGGGATCCGGGAGCAGCCATGCAGTGGCTCCTGAAAGATGAAGGAGAACACTGACTTCCATCTCTTAAAAGGAGCACAGCTCTAGCGATGCTTTGATTCCAGCCCAGGGAGGATCCAGTCAGACTTCTAACCTCCAGAACTTTAAAATAACTAATTGCTGTGCCTTGAGCCAAATTTGGGACAATGGTTTATAGCAGCAATTAAACAGTGCAATCACATTCTCTTGTAAAGAAATGGAGAATAATTCTCTATATCCCATGTAAGGCACATGAAAATTTTCTGCCTCCAAAGACATCTTTGGTTGCCATCCCCAACTCCTCCAATCTGGGGCCCATGCAGCTGACATGCTGCACTGAACTGTCTTGTTCCTTTAGTCTCTCCTGGTCCTGACTGCCTTTGCCTCTCATGACATTGTCTATTTCATTGAAGAGTCCAGGCCAGCTGTCTGACAGAAATCCCTCTATTCTGGGTTTGTCTAAGTGCTTTTTCCGTGATTAGATTCGTGTTAGACAATTTCTTGGCAGGGATACTTCTCGGGCAATGACGTATACTTTTTATTGCTTCTGAGCCTGAGGCTGGCCAGCATGGGTCTTGGCAAAATTGGATCACTTGTTGGAAACAGTGGCACCTGACTCCTTGGTTGGACAAAGTGATGCCTTTGTAACTGAGAGGACATCCATGGGCTATGATTTGAGAGGCAAGAATGTTCTATGGCCCAACAACTTTTCACCTCATGGCTTTGCCATTGATTGATGGTTTTCTTTTTATGTATTTTAGTACAGGGTCTACAAGGTCTACAAGGTCTATAAGCTCTCACTACTTAGGTTGGACTCATAGTGATTCCCCTGTTTCAAGCCTCCCAAGTGCTGGATTACTGGGCACACCACCACACCCAGTCTCAATCACTGTCTCAGCATGCCCTGGGGGCAAGGCCAGCACAGCATGCCAGGAATAGAACCCCTGCCGCTGCATTGTGCTTAAGCCAGCATTTTAGTCCCCTGAGCTACCAGGCCAGCCCGGATTGGTGGTTCTACACTAGTTGTTACCTTGGGGGTTGCAAAATGGGTTACTTTTTTCACTTGATGATTTTGCCTACATTTATGAAGTGGCATTTTTCTCACCGCACTTTCATCTGCCTCCTTTCTGTCTCTGATTCTATCAGGAAAGTTTAGAGAATTCATCATTCAGGGCTTGGAATTCACAGTCCCTTTTGAGTGGCACACATGTCAGAGAACCTCCTGATTTTCCGTACAGTTACAGTGTGCCCTGCAGACACCCCGTTCCAAATCTGGAAGCCAGCCCCTAGGAGCAGGGATTCCATGTCCTCATCATGCAGAGGAGACTCTGGAATGCAAGATCTGGGTAGTGCATGCCCTCTCTGCCTCTAGAGACTATGCCAGTGTTAAATTTCTGAGTGTGGCCTGGTCATATCTTATATTTTGGTATGAAGTATTTTATTACTGAAGTGTAGAATATTTTCTAAATTTTACTTGTGAAGCTTTCCTTCGAGTTTATGCTTTCTGGAAGATGATTACCCAGATTGTCTAGTTTGTTTGTTGTTTGCTTTGTTCAATTATTTTTTGCTGTAGATTTCTAGATCTGTAACTCTATAATTGGAAATAAAGCTTGGTGTTTTCTTTGCACTCAGATGAATATTGAGATGTGCTTGGCCCAGCAAATGTCAATTTTGTTTTATGTTCTGTGTCAAGTTGGAAGGAATGTGAGTTTAGGGTGAGGAGATAGCCCAGCAGCACAACTGCCTGCCTGGCGATTACAAGGACCAGGGTTTGATCCCTGCTACCACATGACGTGCTGGCCCCAGAACGCCAGGCATGCCTAAACTAGGTGTTGTGGCACATGCTTATAATCCCAGCACTGGCTGAGACAGGTGGATCGCTATGAGTCCAAGCTGCATACCTGTATCAAAAAATACAGAGAGAGAGAGAGAGAGAGAGAGAGAGAGAGAGAGAGAGAGAGCATGAGTTTAATGATGACTCCTCTTCTAAGTTCTGGGATGATGGCTATTGTCTTTCTTATCTTCTCCATGTCTTAGATACTGTTTTGATTAAAGATACAAGAGATTTATTTTGAGTGATTCTTATGCTTTTCTTTCAATTCAACGATGCCCCAGAAATCCATAGAGGTCAAAATGGGAGATACTTAAATTATCAGTAAGGAGGCGATAGCTAAAACTGTAAATCTGAGAACCTGAGTCAGCCTACCATAGGCTCCAGTTGACAGGTCAACAATCCCTGAAGGGATGAGCTGGTGAATAGAATCTCAGCCTTAAACTTCAACAGTGTCTTCACGCTATGCCCAGAGTCTCATAAGAAATATTAAGCAATTAATAGTTATTTACATTTTCTCTTTTATATAACAAGACACAAAATATCTCTGCCTCCAACTTCTTGTTACGATTACTTCACAAGCATTTCTCTGAATGTATATCTTTAAAAAGCAGATACTGAAGGTATTAAAATATTTGGAATAATTTAGAAAGAAACTAAGATCTTGTTTTTGAATTAGCAAGGACTCCTATGCTTTTTCTTGTGCCTAGCAATAAAAGCATGGTCTCTTCCCACTGGATAAATAATTTGATTACACACTCAATCTCTCAAGTGTCCCCAAATGTCATGCTGCTTTTCCATGATATTTGTTTGTGTGCTGTGCATATTGTAGGAAGGTGTGCCTGCTACAGACAGCACAGCTGCCTTTTATGTGGTGCAGAGCCTCAGCACTGCAAGGTATTGTCATGGTTACCTGCAAAGTGGAGAGATGCCTATGGGTGAAGCAAGAGGTTCACACAGTATAAGAATACGCTCTTACGAGATGCCCAAGATGGGCCAGGGGAGAAAGGTGGAGGCAGATGGGAGGGGGCAGTGAGAGCCCAAGCCTGACAGTAGTCTCTTAGTTTTAAAATAAGACAATGGCTAAATATTTTACCTAGCCCTGATCCAATAATTATTAGTTTTGAATGGCTGTATCTCAGAGATTGCTGCTGTGGGGAATGAGCCCCAGTGATAAACTGGAAAGAAGGAAAAGGGAAAATATGAATTGAAAGCGAGAGCTTTATCTAAGTGCACTTATTGTTTTAGGTGTCAGCCCCCGTGCAAGGCATCTTTGGAGTACTGAACTGTCTAACAATCTAGCCTGTGCATTTTATGACATGTGCCTGGAATGTGTAGCTCTTGTTGTGCTCAAATTGTCTTGTGAAAATTTGTTGGTTCTAACCCTCAAAATTGCATTCTATAATTATTCTTAGTGCTTAAATTTGTCAAAGTCTACTATGATTTGACTTGTGACAATATACTTGTTTCATTTTATTTCTTACTTTTCTGCAGTTTGTGTGCAAATCAATACTCCCTTCTATTTGTTAAAGTCCTCTATGAACACAGAGGGAAATGAAAAGGACCAAAAAGAACCTTTAAACAAATGCAGAGAACTTGCAGCTACGTTGAGCAATATTATGTGCTGCAGCGAGTAGCTTGAATAAGTAGCAGTCTATGTCATGGAGGAAGGAAGATAAATCAGAGCTGGGGTATCTGCCCTTGGAATTCTCACTAGAGTGAGAAAAGTGTGTGTGTAAGAGACAGACAAAGAGATACATATGAAGAGATTCATGTTAGGCTGAGGCACGGAGAGACTTGGGATTCTAGAGAAAGCAATGGAAAGGGGGCCAAGTTCATCAACAGAGACTGTTGAGGACAGGACAATAACCCAGCCTGTTTACTGCTTCATAGTATAAGAACTGGTGTGTCAGATCTCTCTCTGTCTTCTTTTTTTTTTTTTTTTTTTTTTTTTTTTTTTTTTTTTGTATTTTTATGTACTTGGTACAGGGTCTCACTACATAGCTTGCACTAGTACTAATCCTCCTGTTTTCAGCCTCTCTAATGCTGGGATTACAGGCATGTACCACCACGCCTGGTCTTGGTGTCCAGTTCAGCACGCCCATGGGCGGTACAGCATATGGTGCTGGGGATCGAACCCCAGTCCTTGAGCTTGTCTGAGCAGGCATTTACTCGCTGAGCTATCTCCCTGGCTCAGTATTTTGGATCTTCGAACATCCTATAATAGGGAGAATGAGGAAAACCGGGCCAGCCAGTAATGCCAGCACTGCTTCTTTCATGAAAAGTGTTGCCTCTTTCAGCCTGCAGACACCAGCTGAGCAGGCCTGTGGCTTTAAATAATCCCAGTTAGTACTTTATAACCAGAATTTATTCCACTTCTCTTCCCACAGACCTAGCATCACTTCAAAAATACTTCAAACATTGTACAAAAATAGATTGAATTGCTTAGTAAAGTGAAAACTTGTTTGCCAATAAGTACACCATTTCATGAATTAGGATCAAATTTATAATTTTATTTTTATGAAATTTAGTTAACTTTTCCCACAAAATATATTAGTGCTAGCATCTCTGAAGTTTCAATGGATGCTACCAAGACAAAGGAATGGAGCTGGTAAGAAAGGAGCTGCAGGTTTCTATTCCCAGAAGAGGGGCTGCCAGCTGCAAGGACAGCTGTTCTCCAGGGTCCAATTACAGCAGAGCCAGTTAAGCTTGCTGATGGGGTCAGGCCTCCTGCACTTCTGTCCACCCCGTTCACACAGGAAACCTGGGTGCACACAGAACATTCTGAAATTCACTAATATGTACTCCAAGTGGGGCTGCAGCCATCAGGAGCACTTGATGTCCAGAGGGAAACGGGAACTACTGTGTGCTGAGCTAGCTTTCAAATGCCAGGGGGCAGCGCAGCTCGGAATCAGGCCTCTGACTCGAATTCCAAGAAGCAAGAAGCAAAGGCGGCAAATATTTTCAATTAATTATCCCATGCATCTCCCGAAAACTATTGCAACTGCCTGGCTCTGGGCCTCCAGCTCACAGGCGTAAATTCAAAAATTTTAATAGGATTCTAAGATTCTGTTTGCAGACTATCAGTTCCAAATCTAGACACCATGGTGAATGTGCTGTGAACAGAGCAGGCACGTCACTGCGCACTATGCACTCTCTGGCTCTCCTAACTGGGCACAGTCAGCACCAGGAGCATATTAGAGGAAAAGGCCTGTGCTTATGTGCTCTGGGGAGGCTCCGCTGATGTGACCTGTGCTGCCATTCTTCTTTCCTATAAATAAGACCTTATTGTTTTGTGCCAGCTGGTCTCCCCAGTCCCTAATCTGTACTGGAAAAGTGATTCCCTTTTGAAGACCAAGGCCCTTTTCTCTGTCTTTTAATGACACTGAGTCTTCAAGTCTTGTTTTGCTAAACAGAGCATATGGCTAGAAATCACTCCATAATAACCACAAGACTGCTTTTACATTTAGTGATAAATATTTTGGAATGAATGTACAACAGTAACTTTAGAGATGAAAAAAGAAATTGAGAAGCCCCTCAACTTTAAATATACTGAGTTTGAGGGCCACAGAATTCATTAGCCATGATCTAATGTAAGGGTCAGAAATTATGGAAGACAAGCCGGGCCGTGATGGCGCAGGCCTGTAATCCCAGCACTCGGGAGGCTGAGGCAGGAGGATTGTTGTGAGTTCGAGACCAACCTGAGCTACAAAGTGAGCTTAAGGCCAGTCTGAACTGCAAACTGCATAGTGAGACCCTGTCTCAAAAATGACAAAAAAAAAAAAAAGAAAAAAAAAGAAAAAAAAAAAAGAAATTATGGAAGACAGAAATTTCCTGGATTTTTTATTTACTATTAGTGGCAGAAAAACATTCTGATCAAGCCTTTACTATAGCAGGGCATGGTGGTACACTACCCCAAGCCTAGCTTTCTGGAAGCTGAGGCAGGAAGATCACAAGTTCCATTCCAGCCTGGGCTACCCATGGTTTTATGAGGCAGGCTAGCAGTGGCCACCTGCTGAGTTGGGTGAGGAAGGGCCCTCTGCCTCTGGAGATGTGAAGGAGCCAAACCAAGGTCAGTGGCCCTGCACGACCCATAGGGTCTTTGAAATGCTGCATCAGGAAGCCGAGGTCCATCCTGGAAGGCTAGAGACTAACTCCAAGGTGATGGTCAAGAATGGAGCTCCAGGAGGGACAGAGGCAAGATTCCCCTCTTCCTTCATTTTTATCCCATCCAGGGTACAAACCCACTGATGGGTGCTACCCACACCCGGGTGAGCTTTCCTTTTCAGAGTCCATCACGCAGTCCTGTCCAGGGCTGCACTGAGCCAATCAGCTGGGCGTTTCCTGCTCCAGTTGACAAAACAAACTGTCGCAATCATGGTGCCCACAGGAAGGGCACTCGGTGGGGAGCCAGCGAAGAGGCGCGGTCCAGCTGGGAGCCTGGAGATGCCACCGATCGCCAAGTGTCGCCCTTGCCACCCCTTCCCACCCTCCTGCTGCAGAACATCCTGCTGCCATCACCCACAGTTCTCAAAATAACTCCACGAAACTCTGGTAAGAAATAAAAGAGCTAATTTTAATGTTGGCACCAAAGGGTGGATCTTTTCTAATTCCAGACTTTGAAACAAATCCTGTGTAAAAGCCAGGTCCCTGACTCACTCCCCTTAAAGCAGTCAGTTACTGGATTCTCTTCATGTGCAGCGAGCATTGTTCCTCATTCTCTGTGATTTACCAACCAGGAACTGAGGCACCGGTCACTTGCACTTATCACAGGTAAGATATTTGAAAGTAAAAGTTCAATACAGAAAACAGGAAAATTGTCTCAACTTTCTAGAACAAAAGAAGATTTAAAAAAAAATGTGTACTATCTTTAGAGACATTCGCTATAATATTTCAGCCACAAAGAGTAATTACATGTTATGTAGAAAGCAGCAATTAAAAATCAGAAAAAGTTACTATGAAAAAAGTACATAGAATTAATGAAATTTTCTAGAATGGAAATTGAAAACTTGCAAAACAAGGAGAATGTAGAAGAAAACCCCAGGAGACATGGTATGTGGAAGGGGCTTGAGGTTGAGCAAATGGAGTGTGAGCAAGACTAAAACAGAAAGCACGGGCAGATGAGAATGGGAGGGATTACCAATTAAAACCCTACAAGAGGGGTCAGCAACCATCCACATGAAAGTGCGCGCAGAAGCAGATAAATTGCTGAGGCCCTCAGGACAGGGCTGGCGCAATGGTCAGGAATTAACAGTGGGGCACACAGGCTGCAGCTGACCATGTACTTTGGCAAAATGGTGTATTGAGCTACCTATTGTGCCCCCAAAGGCTGAATCTGACCCAAAACAGAAGTAAGGGAAAGCCCCAAGGGGATAGCCACACAAGAGACAGAGAGGAATCAGTGCACGTTCAAGCAGGAATATGCCAAGTTTCTGGAAACGACTGCTTGAAAAGACTAGTTGATAAGCAAAGGCAGTGTGGTTGTGAAACTGGACTGCACCAAGCACATGGGGAAGACAGGTACGAGGTACTGGAAAAACTGAGCAAGTATCAGGTTTGAGCTGTATTTTGAGATTAGAATGGAATTGTGCTAGAAAATCAGATGCTCAATATACATGAAAGGGTGAGGTCAGGTATCATGCCAAGATCTGACTTTGGAGCTTAAAAGAAAGCTTCAGTTTCACAGTGGAGTGTCAGTCCAACGTCTGTACCAAATGTGTGGTCTAAATACTCAGGCACCGGTCCAGATTAGACCTAAAACCTAGGGTTTCAACACAAATAAAATCGAGGTAGATGTTCAAAATTAAGATATAAAGGAAATTGCTAGTATTAAAGTCACTGAAAATAACATGAACCAAGTAAATAGGGGTGGAGAGAGACAGAGAGAGAAACAGAGAGAGAGAGAGAGAGAGAGAGAGAGAGAGAGAGACCAAACCATAAGAGAAAACTGTACAAAATATGGGTGGAGTTAAATATAAAGCAATCTCAAAATATGGGGATAATTTGAGTCATTCACTTATATATGTTTTCTTTATTCATTTACTTATGGCTTGTCCTTAGTTTGAGGAGGGAAGCAGAGAACAGATAGGAAGCAGGTGATATAATATTCAGAGACAGCCAGAAAATATACATTTCAGAAAAGAAAAACTCATATATATTTTAAATTTATTGAAATATCATAAGATTCACACAAGTGCCCTCCAGCCTCTGCAATCACAAGAGGTGCTCCAAGTGATGCCCACAAGCTGACACTCGTTATCCTGGGGAACTGCTGAAGTGTGGGCTCTTGGCAGGCTCTAGACATGAAGATTGTTCACAAAGCTGCTCGGGTCCTCGAGCATCCTGTGCCTTGCTTCTGGGCCATGAGTGTGAGGATGAGTGTGAAGGGAGAGGGGAGGACAGGGATGCAGGGTCAGGGATGCAGGGCCAAACAAAGGTGAAGTGTGAAGAGGGGCTTGGCAGGTGCCCCAGACCACAGCAACAGGGTTGGATTTACTGGGACATTTCAGAAAATTATTACTTGCTCATACTGGTTATGCAGAAGCGAGAGTTTGGTGTGACATATTTGTGTGTTCATGAGACATAAGAGAATTAATGGGTAGGTTGTGAGGATTACTGAGTGAGGGCCAGGTGGAAGAGACAGGAGAAGCCTTAGGATATAAGGGAGAGTACTGCAAGAACAGACACAGGAGGTGAGGCACTGAGGAGACCTGGCTTGAGCTACAGCTCTTAGTGTGAGCTGATGGAATTTGCTGGAAGACCAGATGTTCATACACAGACAGCAGCACTGGATCCCTGAGATTCTTATTTTGATGCCCAGGTTGTCACTGAGCATTGTGGAGTAGGAAGTAGCTGCTGGCTACCTTGGAGGTGACAAGAAGCAGAGCTGGGCTCAAGGCGCCTCAGCACAAGGGTGACGACTGCTGCTGTGTGCTTTGGGAATCCACCCCTGGAATGAACAGCCAGTTGGACTTACCCTGCTCGGCTGTGGCAGTCAGCTTCCCTGTGGCACTGTAGTTAGGAATCTATGGTTGTGTAGGAAATAGAAAGTCCATAGAATCAATAAGGGATAGATGTAAGATACACAGGCCTAAGTGGTTGAGTTACAGGAATGCCTTTGTGAAAGCATCTATGAAGCATGAAAAAAAAGAACAGATTACAAAAATGGGGCTTTTGCAATGTCTAGAACCACGATAGAAGATAAAAATGGAAAGTGTGTGATTTGGAGGTGGAGCGAGGATGGGAACCGATCTGAGGGGTTCCTTTGTGCAAAGCCTGTGCTCTATCACTGGGCTGCCTCCAACCCCAGGGGCCTGCGATTTCAGGAAAGGTTCAGGGGAAAGGAGCTAACTGTGAGGAGGTGACGTGGAACCAGAACAGGAGGAGCCACGCAGGTAGTGGCCTCCGTGAGTTCTACACTTGGCACAAGGGCATGTGTCATTTCTCCCTCCGTGAGATGAACCGCAGGACTTGCGCACTGCCCTCACAGGCAGTCATCGAGGGGTCATGGGTGGTCGGGGAAGGACAGAGGCACTTGAGACGAGGTTGCCCCTGCGGCTATGGCAAGGACAACCCTAAGCTCTTCGTAGCCAACGCTCACCAGCTAAGATGGGGTACCTGGCCTGCTGAAAAGGATTTGGAGGAGAAATGATTGGGACCAAATACAATTTTGAACAAGTGAACAGAGTGGCTTAGTTACTTTTCTCTTGTGGCTGAGACAAATACTTGATGCCCAAAACTAAAGGAGGAAAGGTTTATTAGCTCACAGTTTGTGGAGGTTTCAGTCCACAATCAGCTGGCTGCAGTGCAGGGTGGCATGGCACAGGGGCAATGCTCCAAGGTCACAGAAGATGGCAAAAGCAACAGGAGCAAAAGAGGAAGAAACGAGGCTGTTTTCCTCTCTTCTGTTGTAGGCAGGCTTCCCACCATGGGGCAAGTGGAGCCCTCACACCATCTCCATGTCCTCCTTTTACACAGGATGAGGATGTCTACAAAGGGTGGACCCTGGCTCCTTGCTGACTCACTTAATTAGACTCCTAAACTTCTCAAGTTGACACAGTGTTCCAACTATTACAGATAGTAACATCAGAGAGTATAGTAAAATGATCTGGGAAATATGCACCACAATAATTTATACTAAAAAGTACCACTCATAAATTATAAAATAACTTCTCTAAATAATTCTCATGTAAAAACAAAATTCATAATTAAAATTGTAGAACAAATTGTTGCTAAAGCTACACTTGGAAACCAATTCATTTTATAAAGTAGAGCTATAGTTCATAGTCTAAAACTACAAAGCATCCCATTTAAGAAGTCTGAAATGAAGACAGGAATAAGGGAATAAAAGGAGCAAGTCGTGCAAAGCTCGTGTCAGTGCAGTTGGTTTGGGAGCTGCCCAGGAGATTAGCAAAGCCTGTCTCTGGGTGGCTGGGTGGGTGCTGGCCACAGAACCTCTATTCCATCCCATACTGCTCTCTCTCTCTCTGGCACTGCTTCCCTCCTGTGCCATTCCCCTCTGCCATTCTGCTTTTCCTTGGAACCAGCCAACTGTGGACTGAATACCAAAGGCTGTAAGCCTGAATTAAGCATTTCCTTATGCAAATTGTGGGTGATGGGTATTGTGTACCAACAGTGAGAAAGCTGACTAACATGCACACCAATCAGAATACAGCACTGATGTGCAAATCAATTCACTGTCTCTGGAAAAAACATGTCCTCTCCACATTTTAGCAGCCTAACTAACAATGAATTTACATACAGTAAATTGCACATGCTTTGCCCTGTACAAATTGATGTTTCTGCATACATGTATAGTTATGAAACCATACCCATACCCAAAGTAATGAGCAACTTTGCAATCCCAATGTCTTCTACATGCCATTTGTAATTCCTATCACCCCTATCCTTGACAACCAGTGATCCCTTCCCTGTACTGTTGGTTTCCAGTCGTTAGACTGTTATAAAGCATAGTAGTAGGGGAAAGGAGCTAACTGTGAGGAGGTGACGTGGAACCAGAACAGGAGGAGCCACGCAGGTAGTGGCCTCCGTGAGTTCTACACTTGGCACAAGGGCATGTGTCATTTCTCCCTCCGTGAGATGAGCCGCAGGACTCATTTTACATTCAAATTTTTACATTCAAATTTTTCATTCAGTATAATGGATTGGACCTTTTTTTCTCATAATTTTATTTAACAAAGAGCTATGAGACAGTTTCAAATCAAATTAGTAGGACAGATTCAATAATAAATACATTGCATATTGTTTTCTTAGTGGTTACTTTTTGTACAAGGTGCAGACATAATATTCTATTTACAAACACTGTTAGAGCAGATCCCTCATTGAATTAAGAAAATGCAGCTGTATACCTATCTTTTTTTTCAAAGCTGATTTATACCACAGTTTCAATAATTAATGCTTTTTACACTGTTATCTTCCTAGTGGTTATCCATAGTACAAGAAGCAGACAGGATATCCTGTCTCATAGAATTACATGGAAGTAGCTGCATATGTATCCTATTTTGTGTATACAAGTACAGAATGATCCTCCCTTTGTATCCCCTTTTTTTGTTTAGACCTGTCAGAGATAGGTATTCTATTAGTATTCAATTATTACAGGTGCTTGAATTCAGCAAAACACTCCAACACAGTCTAGCAGTCCACAAGAGTGGTGGGTTATCCCCAGAAGTTGCTGACTAGAGCCTTTTACAGCTCAGTGTATTTTTCACATGGTTTGTATCAACAGTTGTTGAGTACTACTTCATCATATACATTACAGCTCATCTACTTAGAATTAGTGAACATTTGGGTGGTTGCCAGTCCTTTACTTTTATGTGCAAAGCTGCTGAGGAGGGAACACGACAAAGACATGCACACTTACTACTCTTGATCAGCACTGGTGGGAGGCTCCTCTGCTCAGGAAGGAGCAGGGTCCCCTGGGCTGCTCCTCCAGGCCCTGTCCTCGACACTGCCTCACAGGCAGTGTTTCCTGACACTTCGCTATGATGGTGTTTATGCTTTTTTTTTTCAAGTCTGCTTGTATCACAGTCCTAGCCTGTGGTGATCCTATCTCCTTTGGGGGCCAAGCACAGTTTTGCATCTCAATCAGGATAATAAATGCAATTTCTTCCTCCAGGGCAGAGGTTCCTCAGGCTTCCTGATAGGTTACCTAGTAAGACAGGCAAGGCACTGTCCTCCTGGGCTCAGGTCCCCGTCTTGCAGTGCTCACCAGTCTCCAGGTGGCAGGGCTTGAGTTCAGAGAGTCAGCACCACTGAGGCTGCTACTGCTGAGTCACACTTTCTGAATCCACCTTAGCTCGCTGCCCCTTTCTGTTATAGCATGTGAAAGTGGGGACAATCAAGCTAGCAACCCATGAAGATGCTGGTTAGGACTGCTTGACCATGTGGTACCCTCTCCCTCATGTGTCCCCATCCCTGTTGCTGAGCACCAGAACTTCATCACTGAATATACATCACACTGAGTTTTAATCATTTGAAATGAAAGAATAAATCCAGTTCCTCTAACCGACTCAGAGCCAGAACTGGAGGCCCTTAAGCAGATGTGATGCTTCACCCCTGTAATTCCAGTACTGAGGAGGCTGAGGCAGAGGATTGCTGAGATTTTGAGCATGATCTAGAGTGAGTTCAGGAGACCAGCCAGAGACAGCGCGGCTGACTCCGCCATCCTGCTCCATCCCGCCCACGCCCTACCAGCCAGAGACCAGCCTGAGACAGTGGCTGACTCCAGCGGCCTCCTGGTTCCCGTGCCAAGCTCGCCCAGCGAGAGTGAATTTACAGGACTCACCAGGCTTCCCAGATCAGTGAGAGTGTGGTGAGTCTGAGGGAGAGCCTTTGGCTTCTTCCCAAGCGCGCTACGCGGATCCCTATCCCCAACCCCTCCAAGCCAGTGACTGGCCTGAAACCTCAGGACCCACTCACCAACACCTCCCCAGATCCCCTGACCTAAAGCCCACTGATTGAGTGGGAATTTCCCCGATTCTCTGGGCATCAAAGGTCAGTGAGTGTAGAACCTCAGGCCCGTCGTGCCTGAGATACATTTCCCAGGGATTAAGCTGCCCGTCACCT
>PVKA01001276.1:0-45751 GCA_004027165.1 Ctenomys sociabilis
AAAAAAAAAAAAAAAAAAAAAAAAAAAAAAAAAAAAAAAGATAAAAAGGGGTAGAGGGAAAGGAGAAAAAAAGAATTGAAAAAAAAGACTTCACACTGTGCCTCCAAACTATAAGCGATTAATTGGCACTTTATAAACAACCTAATGAAGAGTGAAGTAACTAATGGTTAGGTACATAATTAAAGTAATATTGTACCTTTAAGCAGAAAATGAATGTGTTAGGGACACATACTTTATCAAGCTACACAAATAGAGGAAAAAGAAGAACTCCAAAGATTGTACTTGTCCATGGGTGGCCTAGCCAATTCTGGCATATAAGCATGTGCACTAGATAAAAAAGGACTACTGCCTCTGAAACCACAATCCCACTCAATTTATTTTTTGTCACCAATCCTTCCCTTCACAGCCTAAATCTACAATTTAGTTTCTGATCCTACTGCTTATATAAAACACTCAAGAATACTAGTAATATTAAGTAGAATCAAATAACTGGTTTTCACTTCCCACTTTGACCACTCTTCAGTATATACCATTAACTTTTCCTCAGTTACATAACACATTCTAATTCTCTTTCTTTTACTCCTGACTTCATGCTTTTTATCCAGTAAGCATATATCAAATGTGAGGAAATTTTTGGTATACAGCACTGAATTTTTTGTTTGTTTGGTTTTTTTTTGGTACTGTGAACTCAATTCAGGACTTTGTACTTGCCACTCAGCTATAATGCTGGCTCCAGTGCACTGAATATATAAGAGTGGAAGTCTAGTTTTTCACACTCTGAAAAAAATGGTATTATAAAGAATAAAAGTATACTAAAAAGCAGCAGTTTATCAACATTGTGCAGTGGTATTTGGAATTTTCCTCAACTTATCTACATCCCACTTAGTGATGGCAAACCTTAATAAGAAGCATATTCTGTAACTGTAGAATTTATAGTGGATTAGTGTTTTTAACATCCATTTCTACCCCCTTTAGTACATGACTTCCTATACTGCAGAGACTAAGCTGCTTAAACATTTTCCAGCCTCTCTTGCAGCTACAGTTGTAGTAATACCTAAAGTTTCACCAATTAGATTTACTCAGTAGAAAAATGGAGGGCAGAAGAGAAGGGAAACTGAATTTAGGCTGCTTCTACTAGCAAGCATGTCACAGAGATATCTATGTTCTGCATCAACATTTGCAAAAGTCCTGGGATTCTGTCATAGGTCTTGTATTAAGAAGGACAGCACAAGGCATCCACTCTGAAGTACAGGTTGTGGCAAGTTTAGGCTGGCTCTAGAACAGCAGTGACAACAGTTTACTGATGAAGATAGCTGCCTGCCTATTCTAGCATATTCCTCATCATGGTGAGTATGTAAAGTTCCCAAACAAAGGCAGCTAATAGGTATGGCTTCTCAATTCCATAGGAGATTTTCTGATCTTAAAAGATGTAGTAATTTTACTAGTAGCCCCACTTTTGAATGTCATTCCTAAGACTTCTGTTGTGGTTTGAGTCTAGATGTCCCCACAAAGCTGCATGCAGTCATAGGTGGGGTTTTCTCAGAGGTGACTAAATCTTAAGGGTATGACTGACTCATGGTGCAATGCTATTATTAAGGATGGGTGATTATCAGTCCACTGACTCGATTCTCCTTGTTACTTTGCTACAGTCTGATGGCCATGTTTTCCTCTACCGAGTATCCTGCCTTGGAATCGGCCAATGAGATACTGAAACCTCTACAAACTGTGAGCTAAATAAACCTTTCCTCCGTTACTTATGGATGTCAGGTATTTAGAATCTGGCAACAGAAATGTAGTCATTGTTGAGATTATATCTGACCATGTGGCCCAGGAGCCTTTGGAAGGGACTGGCAGGAAGGGGAAGAATTAGGAAAGCTTTAGTGATATCACCTGAACAAGCAGAGCTGAAATGCTTGAGGTTGTACTAGATGGGAGATTCTGGTCAAAGGTCAGAAGACCAGAAGACCAGAAGGCTGGTAGAAATACTACTGGTAAAGACCAGAGGTTTCTGCTATTAAAAAAAATACAAAAACAAACAAACAAACAAACAAAAAAACACCGCATTGGCTAATACGCTCTAGACAATGTATGTCATTGCTTGGCAGAAAGTTTATCTGCATTTTGCTCATGTCCAGAGATTTGCCTGCAACTGAGATTAAGGATGGCAAACTAATATGGGAGAAGAAATTTGAAAACAGTCGAATGTTAAAGTGATGACATGGCTACTGTTAGGTGCTTTTAGCCAGATTTATGTTGAGAGCAAATAGCCCAGCAGGGTGACTTAAACTGTGTTGAGTCTGGTCAGAAAGGAAGGTTCAGTAAACCTGCCAATTGCAAAGAGAACAGAGGAGATCTTGACTGCCGAGAAGGAAAAGGAAAATGAGAAAAGATGGCTCAAAGCTGTAGGACTCCATCCTCTGCAGCTGGTCTCAAAGTAAAATGTATATTCTCTGATCCAGGCCACAATTTTAGTGCAGGCTCAGAATTAAGAAACAGCACCAGTAGACACCAAAGCCACCCTCCACTTTGGAGACCACAGGGTCTCACTATGCAGCTCAGACTTGTAGTGATCTTCCTGTCTCAGCCTCCCTGGCACTGGGATTACAGGCATGCACCACCACATTCAGTTTCAGTGGCCAGCTCGCTGTGGGGTCAGCGCAGCATGGAGCTGGTGATCAAACCCAGTTCCTTGAGCTTGCCAGGTTTTCATAAGCAGAACATCTTAGAAGTCAGGGCTGGGTAGGCAGCCACAAGAGCAGCTACAATGACTTCGAAAGTCCTGATAGACATCCGAGAGGAGGTCACCTGTCCCATCTGCCTGAAGCTCCTGACAGAACTTTGAGCACAGATTTTGGCCAAAGCTTCTGCCAAACCTGCATCACAGAGAACAGTGAGAAATCAGGAATCAGCCAAGAAGAGGAGAGCAGCTGTCCTGTGTGCCACTCCGGCTATTATCCCCAGGACCTCCGACCTAATCAGCACCTAGCCAACATTGCAAAGTGGCTCAGAGAAGTGGTACTGGCACCTGGAACGCAGCCACAGGTCTCTCTCTGTGCGCACCATGGAGAGAAACTCCAACTATTCTGTAAGGAGGATGGGAAGCTGATTTGCTGGCTTTGTGATGCTCCCAGGAGCACTGTGGTCACCAAACCTTCCTCCTGGAGGTAGCCCAGGAGTACCAGGAAATGTTCCTAGAATCACTGAAGAAGTTGAGAAAAGATGAGGAGGAAGCTGAGAGACTAACAGCCATTATCAGAGAGAAAAGGACATCCTGGAAGAATCAGGTGGAGCCTGAAAACACAGGATCCAGAGAGAATTGATCATCTGTGCAGTGTCCCAGACAGAGAGGAACAGCAGGAGCTGAGGAAGCTGGAGGAGGAAGAGCAGAAAGGGCTGAGCATCATATAGAAAGCCAAGGGTGAGATGATCCATGAGAGCCAGTCCCTCAGAGAGCTCACCTCTGACCTGTAGTACTAGTGCCAGGGGTCCACTGTGGACCTGCTGCAGGATGTGAATGAGTTCACCCAAAGGAGTGAATTCTGGACCCTGAAGAAGTTCCAAGCATTCCTCACCAAGCTGAGAAGTGCCTTTCGAGTTCCAGATCTGAGAAAGATGTTGCAAGTGTTTCGAGAGCTCACAGATGTCCAGAACTACTGGGTGGATGTGACTAAGGATCCTCACTCTACTAATTTAAATGTTGTGCTAAGAACCAGAAGCAGGTGAGATTTGTGGGTGCTAAGATGGCCAGACCCTCCAGTCAAAGAGCACTTTGACTGTAGTGTGTTTGGCTCTCAGTGCTTCTCCTCAGGAAAGTTCTACTGGGAGGTTGATGTGACCAAGATGGCCTGGATCCTGGGGGTGTGCAGCAGCTCCACAGACCCTCCAACTGCTTGCGGCCGCTACTCTAATGGTCAGAACACTTATTCTAGATACCAGCCACAGACTGGGTACTGGGTGATCAGCCTACAGCACAAACGTGAATATAGAGCATACAAGGACTCTGCCAGCTCCCTGCTCCTCTCCATGACCATGCCACCCCAGCAGATTGGGGTTTACTTGGACTATGAGGCCGGCACTGTGTCTTTCTATAATGTCACGAACCATGGTTTGCCCATCTACACTTTCTCTAAGTGCTATTTTCCGACAGACCTTTGTCCCTGTTTCAGTCCTTGTGACTGTATGGTCCCAATGACTCTGAGGCGTGCAGGTCTTTGAACTGTCTCTGCCCACACCCACCGCCTACCATGCCCTCCATCCAGATGCATAAGCCAGTCTCCTCACTCATCACTCTTCTGGGTTCTCCCCCTCTTTTCTTTACAACTCACTGATGCACCAGGTCGTGACCTTGAGCACCCCTGACATCATGTGAAGGCAGGCTGGGGGGTTGTAGGCATTTCACCCCTAAGCATATTCGTTGATGCTGGGGATGAAATGGGACAAGTTCTCTTTCATTCATTTACTGAATTTTGTACTGAAAGAAAGGTTGGATTCAAAATTCACTATAGTTTTTGAGAGATAATCATTTGTAATTTTTATTGTTACAAGTACAGTGGCGTTTTAATTGTCAAACCTACCACAGTGCCCTGATACAAATTTTTTTCCCCAGTACTGGGGATTGAAATCAGGACCTTATGCTTGCTAGTAGGTGCTTATGACACTAAGCCATCTCCCCAGCCCTCAAATTTGTTTTTTTTATATTATATGCAGACGCAGATTTATTTTTGATAATACACTGTTTATTATTTGTTTTCATTCATGCTTACAAAAGAAGTTGACCTGCGATTTTATGTATCAGGTTTTATAAAATGCAATAATGAGTGAAGGAAATTACAATGTAAGTGAATGTAAGATTGAATGGTAAAACAAACTATGGAGTGAGAATCTGCCTCAGAAAGTCAGATAACTGAAGGACTGCAGTCAAAAGATGAAAAAGAAAATATGCCTATCAAATGAATCCAATTTAAAAATGGAGGGGCAAGAATAATCGATCCAGCACAATTTTTTTTCTCCTACAAGGGAGAGGAAAATGCCAAGAGAAAATCTAATCTATCAGGCTGTCAGAGAGAGGCCAGTATATTCCTTTTCTTCATCTCCTTTTCTTCATGCCCAAACACAAACAAACCCTGGTGACAGTGCTGCTAGGACTTGGGTGGGAAGGGTCTAGAAGTGAGATAGATGTGAAGGTGGAAACAGATACCAAGTGGATAGAGTTGGTTTTCTGATGTTTCCAAGAGCCCATGGTGGTTGGTGAACACTACAGATGTGACTAGTCTCACTTAAGATATTGTGTGTACACTGGATTTTGACAAGAAATATGTAACATACCTCACAGCTTTTGTATATTATAGTATTTTGGATATATTGAGTTAAATAAAGTTTATTCCTCAGCTCAAAAAAAATGTATAAAGAACCTTGAATATAACTCAATGGTAAAGATGATGATGATATCAGTAATAATGGTAATAAGAGAATAAAGTCTGAGGTGCCTATTAGATATCCAAGTGCAGATGTCAAGAGAACAAAGGCTAATTGCTAGAGAAAGCTTGAGAATCATTAATAAGTATAAAATATTTACAAAAAGATTATAAAAGATAACAAGGAGAATAAATAAGGACAGAAAAGAAATGTGAAGACTGAGCCTTAGGGCTAACATTTTGAGGAAACAAAGCTGAGATGACACCAAGAAAGGGAGACTTGGTTATCTCTTCATTGAATTATATTCTTCCTGAGAGAAGGGATCAAACTTTAGGGATTGCTTAGCATATAATACATAATAAAGTATCTACTGAGACAGTACAGATGTGTATGTATATAATAAAGCTTGGACAAAAAGATACTAATACACTTGTCAAATTATAAAACTGCATGTAAACTTACATTTAGGTTGATCAACTGCCCCAAAGGTTAAATAAGTTACCACAAGCACTAAATATATGAATCTTACTATGGTAAGAGTGTGTGTGTGTGTGTGTGTGTGTGTGTGTGTGTGTGTGCGTGTTGAAAATAACCAAACTAATACCAAAATTCACACATTTTAGTATTTTTAAGTGCCACTAAGATGCTAAGGATAAAACATAAGCAAAAGAGTCAAAAAAAAATCTGTGACCTCACTAGGCTAACATAGATGAATAGACTGGCAACAGGTACATAAGTAAAAATATACATATATTAGTAACAAACATTAAGCAGGAATGGCCACTGCATAAAATGGCAGAGGGTAGGGCAGCCAAGCAATGCTCCACTGAGAAAATAATTTCTACACAAATATCTGAAGGAGAGGAGAAAAATAACTAGGAAGAGTAGCTTTTTGCAACACTGTCAAAAAGTAAACAATTAAAAGCAAGAAAATAAACACTGGAATCAAAACTGATAAGATGAATTACCAGAAGTGGAAAGATACCCAATTCTCTGTACAAGATCAATGATCTATGCAAATGTTATCAGACAGTGAATCTTCATCCTACTACACAAATTTATCTATCATTAGAGTCCCAAATGTCAAGTTACTAAGTACATATTTTGGAGTATGTCTTTTTATACATGTATGCAAGTATGTATATATACATTTATGTTTGGGGAGACTGTGCATTTATAGCTCTAGACGTTATGTGTGTTTCTTTATGTCCTTGGGAAACACACTATTGAGATAAGAAAAGAAGATATTAAGTACATGGACATTCTAAGACTGTAAATATTTTCTCAAATATTTCATTTGATCTGTACAACAACCCTATAAGGTAAGCCCTATTGTTCCTATTTAGTGTTACCTTGGTTCACTAATTTAATTTATTCTACAATTTTAGAAAAGATGGCTGAAGTTGTTTGTAACCAATGCAGAATTGCAAGCTAAACAAAATTTTGCTAAATGCTCTGTTTGCAAACCAAACTGCTAATAAAAGCACTTGTGAATCAAGATGTGCCACTGTGTAATTTTTTATAAAAATCACAATTACAAAAAAAACCCAACCAAACAAAAAACACAATTACATAGCCAGTATGGTGATCTGATGTAAGTCAAATCCCATACCCTACAGTCATTTCATTCCATAGTTAAGGTCATTCTGAATATAGCAGTATTGTAAACCTACTCCTACCTGAAAGAGATCTGGTAAACTCATACCTGCTTAAAAGGATATTATTAAATACAAGAATAGAGGGCAACACAGATACCAAAAGGATTAACCTTAAAGCAAACTGCGGAGTCAATGTCCTGGACAAGATGATCCTGAAACAAAGCCAAAGCCAAACCATAGTAATTGCTGCTATTTACAGAATAAATTAACATTATGTATCAAACATGACATGCTTTTAGGAACTTCATATAAATTATTTCATGGAATCTTGACAATTCTTCCAAGTGATATATACATTTCCAAACATATATAAAGACATTAGAAGTACATGGCCAACACTGAAGGAGAAAGATTTAATGTTAGAAAGTTCTGGAAGTGGGAATAAGGGAACTATCTTCAAGGAGACAGTGAATAGTCCAAGTGAGCTAAGGCAGAAAGAACAATAAACAGGGAATGAAAAGGAGTAAAATTATACAGAAAGGGAATTTTTAGTCAGTAGGCAACAAGAATCACTAAATGCTTCACAAAGAGAAAATTTACAGAATTTGGCATCAATTGGTTTTAGTGACTCAGGATATAATGTCTTAATAACAAAAATATCAACTCACATCGGAGTAGAACTTTACATGGCATAAAGATATGACAGCTGGGGAGAGATGGCTCAGTGGAGTAAACCCTTCCCTGACAAGCACAAGGGCCTAAGTTCAATCCCTGGTTCTGTGAAAAAAAAAAAAAAAAAAAAATTATATATATATATATATATATTTTGGGGCCAGGGAGATGGCTCAGTAGAATAAGCACTTCCCTGGCAAGTTGCAAGTATTTGAGTTCAATCCCTAGATCTGCCAAAAAAATAAAATAATAAAGATATGACAATATATTCACAACAAAAAACAGAATGGGAGAAAATGAAACAATTTACATTTAAAAATATAATATAGACTCTGGGACTGACAATTTTATAGCATAATTAAAATGTATTTATTGTACTATCTAAATATAAAGAAGAAAAGCCTATCTAATGGTAATAGACCATAAGGTCTTTAAATTTTGTTTCTCAAATTCAATCTCAAGTTTTCCAACAGAATAAGTTATAACTATATTCAGTATTAGAATGGCATAGGAAGTTAAATGAAAGCATTCTGGAGACAGAAATGAATTTCTACATAAGCTTGCATTTAAGCTCTAGGTCCTCCAAGGACATATGGACCTCTTACATCTGTGCCTCAAATTTGACAAGGGGTACCTAGAAGCAATATTCTTCAGTATTGTTATGAACACTGGGAAATGGCACTTGGCGCAATGCCTAAAACAGAATAAGCACTTAGTAAATAGAAACTATTAGTGACCTTCTTTGGCTAAATATTCTTTAAAATCAGCATATGTTTACAACAGTCTTCATCCAAGCCATTATTAGCTCATAAGCAAAGATAGTCTGTAACTTAACAATTGGATAAATCAGAAGAAATTACTTTAAAAAATTATTTTTTGAGGCTCTAGGGATTGAAGCCAGGGCCTCCTGGGTACTAAGTCAACTGCTCTATCTTGAGCTATAATTGCCAGTCCTTTTAATTTTTGGTTTTTGTTTTTGCAGTGCTGGAGATTTAATTTTATTCTGAGACAGACTGTTACTAAATTGACAGTACTGACCCTGATCCTGTAGTCCTTCTGTCTCAGCCTCCTAATGCAACTGGAATTCCTGGTGTGTACCACTTTATAGATGAATTTTCCTTCTTAGTTGCAATCCTGAAAACATCACTAAAAAAGTTATATATTTGTGATATTATTTAGGAAAAGAATGAAAAATAGTACCAGTTGGCATACTCTGATTATCACAATATCTACTAGGAGGTAGTGTTTTCTGGTGATAAAGTAACATAATTACTGGCATGTCAAGCTATTTTTCTCACTTTCTATAAATGATATGTGGGGGGCCAGGGGGATATAAATGATATGTGGGCTGAGGATGCAGCTGAGTAGCACAGAGCCTGCCTGGCAAGTGCAAGAGCCTGTCGATTCCCAGTACCAAAAAAAAAGTTAAATGACATGTAGTTCTAAAATACACAACCTACAGCTTCTCAGCCTTTTGGCTAAGAATAAATGTAAAATACACAACCTAAAACTGTATTATTCTGTCTTAGTTACTTTTTTTCATTGCTGAGAAAAAAATACAAGACAACCAAAGTTAAAGGAAGTTCACAATGTACGTGGGTGTTATGATTTGTGTGTAGTTGTCCCAGCAAAGCCTCAAGCAGTCATTGGGGCATGGTTCTAGAGTTTGTGATTAATTCATGAGCTGGGATTACGGGTCTGAGTACTGCTAGGATTACGATGTGAGTGTTACACCCACCCTCCCCTCGGACAGACAGCCTGAAGGCAATATAAGAAGAGAGGCTTGCCTCTGCCACTGCTGCCCCTGCTCTTCCCTTTTACCTTTGCTCTTCGCTATTTGCCACCTCCATGAACTGCTACCCTCTGCAATGGGGCACTCTGCCTTAGAGCCAGCTGAGTATAGACTTAAACCTCCACAAACTGTGAGCTAAGTAAATTAATTCCTTCATTAATTTTAGGTGTCAGATATTTTGTCCCAGCAACAAGAGAAAAGTAACTGAGACACAGGGGTTTCAACCCATACTCAGCTGGCTCCAAGGCAAAGTGGCACATGGCAGAAAGCAACAGTTCATGATGGCAAAAAACAGCAAAAGCAATAAGCAAGAGAGAAGGGACAAGTCTCTTTCTGTCCCTTAAGTTGTATGCAAGTTAATCGCAACACTGTACTACAAATCAATCACACACTCCAGATTCAGCCTTTGAAAAAATACTATAATCACGTGAAGTTTTGAAGGGACTTCTAGACACAAACTATAACATATACCAATCAACAGGTAATCTTTAAAAAAAAAAATCAACACATTAAATAATATCAGAAATCTGGCTCCCCCTAAGAACAAGGCATTATAAAACAAGGTAGTATCTGGTCAATTACTAAATTTTTTTTTTTTTTTTTAATTTGGTACAGGGTCTACAGAGTCTCACTATGTAGATCGCACTCATAGTGATTCTCCTGTTTATAGCATCCCAAGTGCTAGAATTATGCCCAGTCCCAATCACTGTTTCAGCACGCCCTGGGGGTAGGGCCAGCACAGCAGGCTCAGGCATCCAACCTCCTGCCCCTGCATGTGCCTCAGCTTTCATCTGCTGAGCTATTTGGCCAGCTCAATTACTAAATTTCTAAGATCACTGTAAAGTTCCTTCTCAAGATGGTAATCTCACCTCTAAAACATATATGGTGGGAATCTCTCCTGGCCTAGGCTAATGGTTCCTATACCTATGTGAAGCTGAGCATGACTTGTAAGAAAACCAAGACAACCTGATATACCAAACAACACCCAAAGCCAGATGTAGACAAAGCATAGGCCATACAAGGGAAATGGTTACTGTTTCTGGTAATAGCACATAGGAAGACAAAATGGGACTTGGTGTGACCTAGTGCTTTAAAAAAGTGGGTATAGAGACACAAAGAGATATATACATGTGTTTGTTTTCTAGAAGA
Organism: Ctenomys sociabilis; assembly: GCA_004027165.1. Classification (NCBI taxonomy): domain Eukaryota; kingdom Metazoa; phylum Chordata; class Mammalia; order Rodentia; family Ctenomyidae; genus Ctenomys; species Ctenomys sociabilis. The sequence continues at coordinate 10,627 of PVKA01001276.1, forward strand.
ACCATTTAAAACCCAAACAAGTCAGGAGAAAAGAAGAGTTATTTTTCCTTCTTTCTTTGTCTTTTCTTTTTTTTTGGTGAATCTCCAAAATAATAATTTTGGTGGATTTGAATATTCTAATTTTTGACAAACCATTATAACACATCATAGTCCAGCAGGCACAGGGATCAGGGTTTGATTCCTGACATACAGTGCTGGCCTTGCCCCTGGTATGCACTGAGACAAGATTGAGACTGGGCATGGTAGCACATGCCTGTAATCCCAGCACTTGGGAAGCTGAAAACAGGAGGATCCCTGAGTCTGATCTGTGTAATGAGACCCTGTGCTAAGTACATTAAAAAAAAAAAAAAAAAAAGACCACAGTCAATTTATAAGAAATTAGCCAGTTGTCATAGTGTATACCTGTAATCTTGGCACTCAAAGAGGCTGAGAAGGAGGACTGCCAAGCAAAGAGTACCTAAGCTTCACCTTGTCAAAAAACAAACAAATAAAAAACAACAGGCAATTAGCAACTCCCCTCCCTAGTACTGGAGATTGATGTCTTTTTATTTTTTGAGACAGAGTCACATTAAACTGACCAGACTGAGCTTGAATTTATAAACCTCTTGTCTCAGCCTCCCAGAATTATCAACTTCTTGACAAAAAAAATGTATTTATCAATTCCTTCCAATATACTACTGGACAGGCAAATTGGTAGAGACAGGAGATAGGCTTTGGTAACATGAAACATCTTATGAAAACCTATCTTTGTACCCTTAGACCCTGAGTAAATAGCCAAGTAACAGATTTTTAATGAAAATATATTAAATGAAACAATTTGCAAAGGATCTCAACATAACAGCTGGAAAACAGTAAATAATAAATATTAATTCACCTCCCCTGTATCTACTACTGAAATTTTACTGATAGGGCATGACTATGTACCACATTGGCCTCAAACTCACTATGTAGCCCAGACTGAACACATATTCATAATCCTCCTGTCTCAGCCTCCAGAGGGCTAGGATTACTAGCACGAGCCACCACACCTGACTCTGATAAAATGAAACAAAACTAGCCAAATTAACAACTTAAAGGCTTGTACCACTCACACAAAAGCTACATTTTAAAAGGCACAAAATTTTTATCACCTTCCTTTGAAACAAAAGATCGACCTTTTGAAAAAATCAGTTTTTAAACAACACATACAATTGCTCAAACAGGCAAAAATATGAGAATTCACAGTAGTTTTCTTACAAATTTTAAGTTTCAGGTTTTAGCAAAACAAAAAGTTACCAGAGGACTTAAAAGAAAAGTTGATGTTATTTCTGTAGGCACTCAAAATGCTACTAAATCTAACATTTGGTTACCTTCATTTTTGCTAATAGGACAGTCTTCAAAATTAAAGCTCTCAGAGAGACTCATAGATTAAAACTAAACATTGTATCAAATTCACAGATACAACCAGGTATGGTGACAGGTCTGTATTCCCAGCACACCAGAAAGCTGAGATAGGAGGATCACAAGTTTGAGCTCAGCCTGGGTAACTTAACCACTGAATGAGAGCCTTACAACCTTTCTCACACAAGTACACGCACACAGGAAAGGAAAGTAATCTTTATAAAAATAACCATTTTAAAGGCTGGCCAGATAGCTCAGTGCATTAAAGTACCTGCTGAGGCAGGCACAGGGACTGGGGTCTGATCCCCAAAATGTCATGCCAGCCCAGCCCCAGAAGCATGCTGAGATGGGGCATGGTGGTGCATGCCTGTAACCCCAGCACTTGGGAGGCTGAAAACAGAAGGACCACTGTAAGTCTGATCTACATAGTGAGACCCTGGAGATCCTGTATTTAAAAAGTTACAAATAATCATTTTAAATAATACAACCAATACATAAATATACTTCTCATAGAAAACTAAAACATTACAGGAAAACTAATTTTTTTTGTTTAGAAATTGAATGATTTTATTAAAGGAGCAATTAATCATACTGGTTGTACACTGAGGAGACTTTAAAAATCCATTTAATTCAGATCACAAAACTTGGGGTGCACACCTAACATATAGCCTTCTTAGATTAGTTTCTTTTTAGGGCATTAGTGCAACCAAGTTGGAATGATCTAAAACTTCTAATTCTGTTCTTAAAGTATTACAGACTATATTGTGAATAAACTTAAACATTACCCTTGTTTTTAGAACTAATGATAAATGATGAGGTAGAATAGCTTCAGCAGATTCTAGCCCTACACCCCTAAATTAAGTTTGCATTGACTTTAAGTACTGGTGGCTTTGTAGGAATGGGATATCTGTGTTGCTGAGTACCCACTCAAAGACTTATGTTTACTTTTTCAAATGGTTCAATCTCACTAACATGTAAGCCCTTAACAGACCCCTAATAAAAGACCAATTTGTAAATCTGGGCTATTTTAATGTTTTTACAACTTAATAGTTTTCTTGATGAATGTCATGAGAGTTGTTCAGCAGTATTCCAGTTATGGTTTTCCTGATCGGTCTGTAGTCTTCAGCAAGTGTAAGAAGTTACTGTATGAAGATCTGTCAACCTAGTAAGACTGCTCTGATGCATCCATCATTTTCACGATTGTTGGTCACCTGCGCATATTTACCCCAAATAACCTTGTCTCCTGTGTCACAAGGCCCAACTCGCTCACATTCACTTCAATGACTGTTTCTTTGGTATTAACACCCAAAGTTGTATACAGTGGTGATGAAGGGTGGCTTTCAGTTCAGGATGTGTTACATGGGCCTTCTTAAAACGTAAGCCCATTGGCCTAATGAATCTTTCTTGTTTAGGTGATTTTCTTGTAAAGCATCTCCACCAAAGCAAATGTTAGTAACCATCCTCTGCCTTTTCTCTTTCCAGTTCGAATAACTTTTAATACTTCTGTTTCTCCTTGGGCATGAACTTTGGGCAGAAGGACTTTCCATTTTCCCGCCTTTTCTTTTCATTTCTGTTTAATCATGATGGAAAGTACTTTTGCACGAGACTGTCCTTCTCTGTCCAGCAGGTAGGCAGGTACTGCTCCTTGTACAGTCTTTTCATCATTCTTTTGTTTGGTGTTTCTCTTTTCATGCATCTTGATAGTCTTCTTCATTTTTATTTTCTCTGCATGGTGCTATTTGTGGTAGAGCTTGGCCTTCAGGCCAATCATTTTTTTTTGCCTTCTTAATGTTCATGAGCCTTTCCTTCTTTCTTTTTCTCATGGTAATCCCATAGCAGTACCCATAGCGTTTATGATGTAATTCAATATATGCATTCTGTGAACGATGACGGCTGCAGAGCCACAGCGGGAGGCCTCAGGTGTGCAAAGAAAAGTCCTAACTTGCAGGTCCCAGACACATAAGCAGCCTCCACTAATTCATTTTGACCACTATGGAGGATGCCAATGTTGTATATTGTCTCAGACTCCTTTTCATGTAAAATTTTTTTCATGTATATGCAGAAAAGATAAAATATTCTCAGACTTTTAAAAATACACAGTAGTATACATATTGCTTTTAACTCAATATACCTTGAAGTTTGTTCCTTTCATGACACACTGCTATGGAATATGTGCATGAACGTAATACTTAGTCATTTTCCTGATATTTCAGTTGTCAGCATTTTATTTTAACAAAGCAATATTAAATATTTCTGTAATGTTTCTCTAAATGTACATATGATTCTGTAGGGCAGATGCATACAAGTGAAAATACATAGAGAATATACATTTAAATACAGAGAGAAAAATACATAGAAAGCATATTTTTAAATTATTACATTAATTTCAATTTAAATTATTAATTATAGATACTGCCAACATGATCAATATCACTTTCCAAATGTAAACTCATACCAAAATTTAGAAAGTACCTATTTCCATAAACTCTCACTACATACTCAAATAGATTTCATTTTTCATTCATTGGTGTTTCCAAGATTTTATTTCTCCTATTAATTTCTCTTCAATTTTAATAGTACTTTTTTGGTATGTCTTTTTGAGGCAGGATTTCACTATACAGTTTAGGCTGGACTTGAGCTCACTTTGTAACCCAGGTTGGTTTCCAACTCATGGTAATTCTCCTACCTCAACCTCCTGAGTGCTGCAATTACAGGTGTGTGCCACCATGCCTGGCCAACAATATTTCCTTATGTTAACTGGACATTTGTGTTTCATGTCTGTGATATGCCTATTTATATCCTTTATTTTTCTAATAGGCTCTTTATTTTCAGGGGGTTGTTTGAGACAGCGTCTTGCTATGTATACTAAGCTAGACTCAAACTCACTATATAGCCAGGCTAACCTTGAACTTGTGCAACCCTCCTGCCTCAGTCTCCTAAGCGCTGGAATTACAGGTGTGCACCACCAGGCATGCCCTATAAAATTTGTATTAACTCTTTATATATTCTGAAACAGAGAGACAGTGTAGCATATCAGATTAAGGGTACCCAGGTAGACTCAAACCAGTATGTTCAATTTGAATGATAGCTCCACTACTTATTGTCCGACAGTGGTCAAGTTACCTAGTGTATCTGTTTCCTCACCATTTGTAAAAGTAGGGATAATAACGGTATTTTAAAAAGTATTGTCAGAATTAATAAGTATAAGATTTTCAAAGCAGTGCCTAGCACAGGGTGGGAATTGTAGAAGTTTTTTTCTGTGTCTGAAAGACATACTGCAAATATTTTCTACCAACCTGCTGTTGTTTTTTTTTTTTTTAAGTCTACCCTTACATATCCTCAAACACTTTTTCCATCTCTGTTCTAACTTTAGACCTTATTTAAATAGATGAAACTAACAAATAAATGTCCTTCTGGATCACATAATAAATTTTTTAAGAAAAAAAAGTCATCAGCCAAAACATACAAAAAAAATTACTTTCCACACACCAAAAACTTCCTTACTACATAGACAGAAATCAATTAAGATTGATAACCTAGTAGAAAAGGGATAAAAGAATAAACACAAAAGTTCACCCAGGAAAGAGAAATATGTAGTTCTTAAAAATATAAAGCAATCATTATCCTCAATCAAAAGTACATGTTAAAACCACACAACTGAAACACTCATCTTCATCTTAGGTATAAAGAAAATACTATTGGTGAGGCATGATGTTGCACCATCTGTAATCCCAGCACTCAGAAGGCTGAGGCAAGAACACTGCAGTGAGTTGCAGGCTAGTCTGGGCTACAAAATGAGCTCGAAGCCAGCCTGAATTGCACAGCAAGACCCTGTCTCTCACACACACACACACACACACACACACACACACACACACATATACACAGTCAAAACTGAATATAAATTAGAGAAACAAAAAGTTAAAAACATCAGTTAATGAAAAATGAAACTTATTTCAGTATGTAGTGAGTTTATGAAAGGTACTTTCCAGACAGGCCAAACAGCTCAGTGGATTAAAGAACCTGCAAGCAGGTGAAGGGGCCAGGAGTTCAATCCCTGGGCCTAGTGAGACTGAACACTTCCCAAAAGTAAAAAGAAAGGTACTTTTGAAATTTTTGGTATGAGTTTACATTTAGAAAGCAACACTGACTATTTTGTCAGACCTGTAAAGATCAAGTTTTAAAATACACACTATGAGGTGTACAGAAATAGGCATTCACAGTGGATTGTGCAGCTCAGTAGTATAGCACTTGCCTAGCCTGTGAGAGATCCTGGGTTAGTCCCCAACACTGCACCCCTCCCCCAAAGCATTCATACATTGCTGGTAGGTGCATAGTTTGCTAGTTTCTATGATAAACAATCTGATATAGTCTTTTCAAAACAAAAAGTACATATCCTTTGAATCTTTAATGTAACATCTAGGAATTTATCCTATAGATAAAAACATGTACTCATATATTAAGAATGACAAGGCTATCCATTACAGTGATGTCTATAATAACAAAACTTAAAAACATAAATATCAACCAGTGTGATATAGCAGACTGGTTAAATAAACTGCAAAGTACCCAGATGATAAAATTGTTAAGCAGCTGTGTAAAAAAAATGAGGTAGCTTTTTGTATCTATGAATATAAAAATGTTCTAACTAAAGGAAGTGTAATAAAGGATGATGCAGAACAAGGTAAATACTTTCCTGTGATTTTTTTTTCCTGCTACATATTTTTGGTGGTATACTTTATTATTTTATTTATTTATTTAAAATTCCTTTATTTATTACAGTGTCTCGCTACACATCACGGATTCTTTTTTCGCGGGGGTGGGGGGTGAGCTGAGCCGGCCCTGCGGGGAGGGGCTGGCATGGCATGTGGTGCTGGGGCTCGAACCACGGTCCCTGAGAGGCGCTCTAGACCGCTGAGCTATCTTGCCAGCCCTACTTTATTATTTTTAATCTTTTATTTATTTATTTAGCACAGGGTCTTGCTACACAGCTCAGATTCGTAGTGATCCTCCTGTCTCAGCCTACCCAGTGCATGCACCACCACGCCCAGTTTCGATGGCCAGCACAGCATGACCAGCATCCTGTACCTGGTGATTGAACCTGGGTCTTTACACTTGCCAGGCAAGTCCTTAGACAGCTAAGCTATCTCCCCCATCCTCTTTTGGTGGTAAAGCTGTATTAATATACATATGTTTATGTTTGTAAATGTTTTATCTAAGGAAGAATACAAACTGAGGGTGCTTGCTTCTGGAAAGAGAATGGCACGGGGATAAAGGAAAAAAGCGATACTCTCTACCTCTTAAATTTATTATCAGGTGTTTGCATAACTCAGTTTAACAAATGAATACATCTTTTTAAAAACACAAAAACCAAATTGCTTATTGGTACCCTTTAAATGGTCATGCAAAGCAGCTTGCTACCATTCAGGTACGGTATGTGGCCAGTCTGTTCAACTGGCAAGAATAGAGGTTCAATATCCTAGCTGCCATAACTTGTGTCAGTGTATCTAGAGTAAAGCCTGGACATCAGAATTTTTTAAGTTCATAGGAAATCCTGATGGGCAGTCAAGACTGAACAGCTGAGGTACTATCTCAAAGATGGATTCTTCTTCCATTCTTAATAACTCATCATCTCATTTCAAGTTCCTGACAATAGTAAATTAGTAGCATGAACAATCCCTTTTTAATCCCTCTGTTAATTTAAAAACTCTTCATCTCGTATACCACAAATAAGTAATTATCCAGGTTCAATTTCCACCTGTATTACAAATCAGTTTTATCACTAACTCTAACCACTTCACAAAGTTCTCAAGAAAGAACACTGAGAACTGGTATTAAATGTAGCATATTTGCATGATTTACAGTAATAATAATCTCATTCAGCATTCTAGAAAGAACTTTGATACCAGTGAATGAGTGGCCAACAGGCAACTAACTGTGTAACATTAGGACCTCTGGGTGTCAGAGCTTTCAGGTATAAAATAAGGAACAAAGTATGTTCCCTACCCTCAAGCTCGACATGTTTATAATTCTCTAAAAATATAAAGAATAAAACAACCATTACTTAATATAGAATACAGGATAAAACAGCAAGACCCTTTTTCATCCCATTAATAGCATAGACCTAGTTCACGGTCCAGGAGGCTAGGATGCCTTAACAGATAGTTATAGATTATGTTGTGGTGATACCATAAATAATGACTGAAAGTACTGTCTTAAGGCAAATGGTTCATGCTATAAAGCAATAATCAAAACACTAGAAGGGATACTTAAAGACCACAACTAAAGCATGCATTTTACAAGTAAGGAAGCAGGGGATCCTCAATGTTAAAAAGAATTTGCCAGAAGTCATGCTGTCATTAACAGCACTGTTAGAATCAAGCTCACAAGTTTGCCAACTATAGATCACCAGTGTCCATATGTGTATATGATACAATTTTGTAAGATAAAACTTTTAGCTAGGAATTTTTGATGACTAAAATGGCATATGGGGCAGAAGCAAAAATGATCAGGATGTTACATGTATACGTATCAATTTCCCAAGATGAATGTAATTATTATGTATCAAAAAGGTATACTAAAAGTTTAAAAAATAAAATGGCATACAAAGCTAAAGATATAACATAAAAATTTCTTACCATAGTTTTTTAAACATTAATATCTATACAATAAAACTTTGTTTTAAACAAATAAAACAATCTGATAGTATTATCAAATAATTTCATAAAGCACATTAATAAGATTAGTGCCTATGATGAAAGGATATAATAGTTTTATTCTAGTTACATTAGTCCCGTAAGTCAACTCAGAGTTCTTAGCTAAAAAAAAAAAAAAAAAAAGAAAAAACCACTATGAACTCATTGAGGTTTACCTCCTGTCTTCTACAGAGTAAATGATGAGGCTGGTCTATGAGCTTCTACAAAAGACCCTTTTCTCTCCGGTTTCTATCTATCTCAAAGATGGATTCTTCTTCCATTCTTAATAACTCATCATCTCATTTCAAATTTCTGACAATAGTGAATTAGTAATATGAACAATCCCTTTTTAATCTCTCCCTCTATTAATTTAAAAACCCTTCATCTCATTTCAAACATCTGGTAATAATGGATTTCTAGCATGAATAAACCCTTTTTAATCTCTTCCTCTCAACTCTACTGTATAGTCAATGAGACATTTTATACTTCACTATAAAAAAAATCAAACCTGCCATGCCAAGTAGAAGTATTTAATGGGTAAAGATGATTACATTTTCTTTTCCAGGTTCCAGGACCAATTACTAACAATATTTATGAATACAGTCAGGTAACAATATTTAAATACAATAAGCCATTAGAGCATTTTCAAAAATGTAATCCTTCTCTTAATGAGGCAAATTTGGCATCAGTTCAAATCTAAACTTAGTGGGCACTATGATTTTGAAAGAGAGGAACTTCCTGAAAGATTCATGTAGTATTCTTTTAGAAAGACAACCTAACATCTTCTAGTTTGTTCCACTATATAATTCACTCTCAAGTTGGGAAGTTGGGGCCGGGGAGATGGCTCAGTAGATTAAGCATTTCCCTTGCAAGCGCTAGGGCCTGAGTTCAATCCTTAGTTAGGCCAAAAAAAAAAAAATTAATTCACTCTCAAACTATCCTAGGATAACTTACGAGGTGAGCCATTTTCTTAAGGTCTATTCCATTCCAATTAGCTAAAATAACAAGAATGAGTCCTACCCTGGAAGAGCTCACAGTATATATATGATTTTTATGAAATGTGCTATGATAAGGAAATGAACAAGGAACTGTGACTCCCCAGCAGAAGGAAAATCTAACACCCTATGGCTGAGACTGGGGTCTGGGGGGAACTAAAGAAAGGTTTGAGCACAGGATCACATGAAGCAGGTTTTCAAGTGGACATTCCTTGACAAAAATATGAAGGAGAGAGAGGAAGAAAGACAATCTCAATCAAAGGAAACAAAAAAACATTAAAAAATGACTAATGTTGAGGCATTATTCTCATTTCTAAAGATAAGGGGAACAAGCTCAAACGTAACTAGGACTAAAGTCACATGATTATTAATCAACAATAAACCAGAATATAGGTCTTTTCATGTTAATCAGCTTTGCACATCAGGAAATGCTAAACATGTAAAACAACAACATCAGATAACAATTTTTATCTTCTACTTTATTTCTTCTTAAGAGACGATCCACAATTGACCCATGTTGAGGGATGGGGATAATCTGATCCTCAATAATCCTGTGAGATACATATTTTTACTATCCCCATTTTATAAATGAGAATATGAAGGAACACAGAGATTAACAAAGCTAGAAATTAAGTGACAATTCAAATCCACATAAATAACTTCATTAGACTTCTACACTCAAACCCTTAACCATATCTCATAAAACCTTCCTTTGTCAAATACCATAAAGTTGTTCTTGGTCTGAAAATATCAGGGATACCAAGTGAGTTTTAAGACATAACACAGAGCTGGGGAGATGGCTCAGTGGAATAAGCGCTTTCTTGGCAAGCACAAGGGCTTGACTTCAATTCCCAGTTCCTGCGCCCCCCCCTGCAAAAAAAAAAAAAAAAAAAAAAAAAAAGATATAGCCCTACAGATATCACATATCTAAAAACTCACACCAACCTTCATAACTTAGCTGTTATGAATCTTATACCCCTTGAGTAGTATGGACCTTTTCAGCAGTATGTGTACAATTTGTAGTAACTGGAAAAATGCAAACCCAACAATAAGTGGCAACCAAAAAGGAGGTCACAAAATAAGAGCATGATGCCTGAAGACATATGAGAAAAGCCAAAATGCCCCTGTTCCTCCCCCTGTTATTTGGGGAGGAAGAGCATGTAAACGTGTTCAGGTATGCTAACATAACCTGCTACGCTGCACAGCAGTTCAGACTAAAGGATGGAATCATGAGTACAGCCATAACCTCCTCCATCAATGGTTCAAATGATCACCTTAGGAAAACCAACATAGCTTGCCTATGGAATACACTTAGAGAAGTAGACCATTTGGAACTGCAATGGTTTCCTAGGGCACTAAAATAAGCTCTGGAAGTTGGGGATCAGTCTATCTGTTAGCAACATTGGATTTATATCACTAACATCAGACGATGGTTTCAACTGTACTGTAAACTTTGAACACATAAAGCTTTGGCCATAAACTATTTTTGACTTGTCAATCTGGTACTTCACCTTACAACATATATGTAAATTAATAAATAAAAGAAGCTTGAAGGGCCAGTGAGATAGCTCAGCAGACTAAGCTCTTGTTTAGGCAAGTGCAGGGGCTGGGGTTTGAGCCTCTGCAGCACAGGCCATGCTGGCCCTACCCACAGGCATGCTGAGCCAGCCACCAATTCCATGTGTGGGGGTGCACGCCTGTAATCCCACCACTGGGGATCCTGAAAACAGGAGGATTACTATGAGTCTGAGCTGTGTAGTGAGACCCTGTGCCAAATACATTTTTTTTAAAAAAGAAGCCTATTATCTATCTCTCCAATACATCAAAGATATGCATATCAATCCACTCTCACTTTTCACTGAGGTGATTTAGAGTTGAGGGGTCCTCCCAAGTCCAGGAAGGAGCTCCTTTCTGTTCTGGCTCACTTTCTTTTTTTTTTATTTTATTTTATTTTATTGAAGTACAAATGCCAATCAGACAGTTTCAAGACACCTTAACCATACAGATTCGATAAATTAATACATTGCAAACTGTTTTCATCTGGCTCACTTTCAATCTAACTCTTCAGATTAGATACACCTAATAAACAGTTATCAAATCTGCCAGCACATCTCCAGACCAGTAAGCATTATAAGGCTTTCTTCCAAAGCTTCTCAGTGTGGTGAAGTAGAAATGTGACCTTGGTACCTGATTCCCTAAGAGGCTGAATATCTGGAATCACCATCATCCATCCCATTTCTGTGACTTTAGAACTGATAATCAATCTTTCACTCCTCAGGTCCCACCTTACAAAACCCTTATCAAAATCTGCAAGCTCTATCAACTGGTCTACACTAATTTAAAAAAGGCAAAGAAATAAAAGGGGAGGTATATAAATGTAGTAACATATATTTCCTATATGTGTTATATTTCATAGGAAATATGTGTTAGTCTCCACGACCTAAGGAGTAAGCTGAGCAATGCAAAAACCAAGGAACTAAGACAACGGATGTATTACTTTGACCACAGTTAAAGCAGTAATTTCCAACAACTAGATGAGTATTTGGTCTGGGCAGTGAGAATGCTCTAAGCCACTAAAATAAAGTTATTATCTGTTTTAATTTCAGACCAAAACACAATACACTAACGTCTCTTTCAAAACTGTTCTCAGTGATCTTTACCATGTCGCAAGTGTAAGTATAAAGCTACTAATCCTAAATATAATCTCAAACTCCAAGATGTATATATGATGTTCCATGCCACAACTTAAATCTCAAAGGGGGCACTCTGGCCTATTTACTTTTCCTAATTATTAAATTAGATATAAACACATAAGACTTCATTTAAAATCTGAAAAAATAATTATTTTAGAAAACTAATGTTGGGAACTTAGATACATAAAAGATTTACATCTCTTCCACATTTCAAGAAATGTAATCACTTATAGAGACCCAGAACTATTTCAGGAAATTAAAACGAAAATGTAAATGCTTGCATTTGGGGTTTAATAAAATTCTACATACCTGAAAGGGGGAGTAACCAGAAAGGAAAATAAGAACCTAGGATCTATTAATAACGTTGTTCAAGGGGAGGAAAATTTTTACATCCTGCCCAAGAAACAGCACTCTTAGCCATTTTAATACAACTCAGTTTTCTATAAAAAGTATCCCTCATAATTGAGGGTTATTTACATGTGTTATAAAGCATATTTCCAATCTAAGCATAAAGAATAAAGAAAGTAAAGTTACTCTTTGACAGTGGCAAAAATAAGTTTCACCAGTCTATCTTACAAATGAGGAAAAAATTCATTTCGTTTAAATAAAATTCTGTGGAAAAAATGGCAATCGAACGCCAAGGGTCATTTTTTTAAAAGTACATGTCCAAATATCAATTTAAACTCGTTTGTCCATGGCGAGGCTCGGAGCCTCTGAGCAAAATTTTCTGTTCAGTCAAACAGTACAGGTCGCTCCCCAAAGTAACAAATGCACGAGAAGGAAAGGCGTTCGTGGGTTAAGCGCGGATTGGATGACTGTGTTTTGAGACCTGCTCACAGGAAGCCACTACATCCTGCCCCGTCCCTGTCCGTCACGCCGCCTCTCGACTCGAGTCCCCGAAGCGGCGAGGAGGGGCGAGCACAGGTGTCCAGCCCGGCCTCCGCGCGCGCGCGCCCGCCCGCCCGCCCGCCACGCGCCAGGCGGCACCACTAGGGGCCGGGCGGCCTCGGCCCCAGCTCGGCCCGGCCTGGCGGCCCCTCCCGGGCAAGCGCCCCACTGCCCGCGCCCTCACGCAGTCACGGCCCGGCCCCCGCCGCGGCCGCTCCGGGCGCCGCGCTGCCGGAGGCCTGTGTCTGAGGGCAGCCGGAAGCTCCTCGCGCCCCCGGCCCGCGCCCCGCGCTCCGGCGTCCAAAAGCTCCCGGCGGCCACCCTGACCAGCCAGCCCCGCTCCTGCTCGCTCCGGAGGGCAGCCCCGGTCGGTCCACGCGGCCCGACGTCGAGGCGACACCGCCCCCAACACACCCCCTCCGGCCTCGCCCGGCCCGGCCCGGGCGCGCTCCGGCCGCCACCCCCGCACGCGATGCCCTCGGCCGCCGCGGCGCAGCCCCTCGGCCCGGCCCCCGCTTACAGATCTTGCCCCGCAGGCTCTGCAGCACGCGGACCTCGCAACTGTCCTCGGCCCCGGCCTGGCGCTCCGCCGTCGCAGTCGCCCCCGGAGCCGGGGGAGAAGCCGCAGCAGCAGGCGTCGCTGCCGCCGCCATGGTGCCGCCCGGCCCTTGCCGCAGCCCCTCCGCCTGCGTAGCCGGGCGAGGCGGAGCCCAGCGGAGGCCTAGGCCCGGGCGAGCCGCGCGCCAGGCCCCGCCCCGCCCCTGGCCCGCCCCGCCCTCGCCGCGCGGCTCCGCCCCCGCCCCCGCCCCCGCCTCACCAGGGCTCCTTGGTCACCCCACTCCTGGACTCCACAGGCCTGGGAAGGAGCCCGACCTCTGGCTGGTGGTTCTGACCAATCGTGGGCCTCAGTCGCTACTTTGAGCAGCCGTGAATCCATCCCCACCCCGACAGGGGAAAACCCTGCCCTCCTGTGATCCCCAAATCTGATAAGACTGGGCTTCCCCCACAAAACGATTCCAAGTCTCCTAAAGCTCCGGGAAAATGGGACTCCTTTCCAGTCAGGGAAATTCTCCTAGAAGGAAAACAGAATTGGACAGCTTAGTGGACATCAAAGCTACCTTATGCACAAGGAGGCGCCAAGAGATGTATGAGACTCCCCAGTAGTACCTCCTTGCTCCCTGCAGGGAAACACAGCTACACAAACCCTTCTTCCTGAGGAAGAACCCTTTGCAAAAGCTGGTTCAGGAATAGGCCCCAGGCTCCACTTCCAGCTTAGAATACTGCACCCGGGGATCCTCTGCAAAATTTTGAAGCATTTATTACGCAGCTTGTGTATTTCAAAATTACGAACGGTTAAAAAGAGTAGTACCCCTTAAGTGAGCTAGTTAATAAGTTGATCTGCCCTCAAAAATTCGTAAATCTTCAACTAATTGTTAGCTTTATCTCAAAGGGACTCTACTGTGAGTAAATTGCATGAATAATACCCTGGTATGTGATGAGGAAGATGATTTCCTGGTCTTGAGGTTGTTAACTCTGCTGCCCTAAGAAGGATGGAAGTGTGACTTAATAGGCCAGGGTGGTTCTTTACCAGGCCAACAACAGGAATCTGTCAGTCACAGCCCACAAACGCTATTGAGGACCTGACACAGCCCTTAGGGACTGCGCACTGCAGAGGTGAAGGGACACCCAGCCCTGAAGCAGCTTGGTCTGTCGTGGAAGTGAGAAAAGGGAGATAAGAAGGAAGATGGGGAAAAGCAGAGAGAGCTTCTGGGGGAAATGCACTCTTCCGGGGAAGGGTAAACTGGAGACAAGTGGGAAGAAGCAGAAGTGTACCCAGGAGGAGAAACCGCTTGCATGAAGCGAATTGGAGCAACCAGAGAGGGAGGGGCCTGAGTTTGATGTGCCTAGGCCTGAGGGGCAGCTTCTCCAGGCCTGCCTTCCTGTAAGGGGTTTGCACCTGATCCTCAAGCATTTTGGGCAAAGGGAACATCCCTCATCTTATATGTCAATTCAAACAAGTCCAAAACTTACTTCCTTTCCAAATTGAAGTTCGAAAGCTGTTCCTGGGGCTAGAATGACTTTCAGCCCTTGTCCCCATGCTTGTGTTCTGTTGCCACATCCTTCTCTGTCTGCTGAAGTTGCTTTTCTCTGTCTTCTTTCCCTTCACTGCCATTTCCCTCCTTAAATCATGCTTCCTTGTGAGTATAGCAACAAGTTATAGTTCTGTTTTTGAAGTATGTCTTTTTAGATTTAGGCATAGAGCCGCTTCTGTCCTTTTACATGTGAGACATTTGGACAAGATATTCAACCTTTCTGAATATGTTTCTTTAAAAGCAAGCCAGCAATGTTGTACTGATTTGTCTAAGGTTGATCCTTAAAATTAAGTAATTATTGAAAGAATATGTATTTAAAGCCTTGTGTGCTGGCACACACCTGTAATCCCAGTACTCTAGAAGGTTGAGGCAGGAGAATTACAAGTTAAAGCCAGCCTGGGCAATTTAACTTGGACTCAGCAAGACATTGTCTTAAAAACAAAACAAACAACAACAAATAACACCGCCCATGTAGCTCAGTGTAAAGGCCCTAGGTTCAGTTCAATTCCCAGGGTTGGGTGGATGGGGAGAGTATATGTGAAGCATTTAGTTGGGTTAACTCAGTAAGTAATAAACATCATTTTATGCTCTTGACCAGAACTCTTATAATTGTATTCCCCTGCTGGGTGTGGTGCTACACACCCGTAATCCCTGCATGTGGGAAGTCTGAGACAGGAAGATCACTACAAGTTTAAGGCCAGCCTGGACTACATAGTGAGTTTAAGGCCATGCTATACTAGATACCAAGATCCTGTCAGAAAGAAAAAAAAACAAACAGAAAAAAGGCCCTTCATTCCGCTCATCCCTATGCCACTTAAATTAATCTTCCTGAAGCAAAAATTAGAGCTTGTCATTGTCTGTTCAGAAAAAAAGTCAATGGCTTTATTCATCCCATCAGCAAGCGAGCAATCACAGGTCATTAACAGTGATAGAAATAACTGAGGAATAAAGCTCAGATTTCTCTGTCCAGTGCTCAGGGCTGGCAGTGGACCCAGCCTACCTGAGCACTCTCATCTCAGCTGAACTGAGTCACTTGTCCCACCAGCCTGTTAAGTGGCCTCCCTCTTGCCTGGCCACATTCCGCCTCATCATTCTGCCAGAGATGGAGCTCTCGTCTGAACTGTCTGTGACAATGATCGCTGTCAGCTCAGTATGGTACCAGCCTGTGTCTTCATTTTATCTTTTCCTATACAATTTTTTACCTCCAGTATTTGAAATCCTTGAATGTATTGAATGAATGGCTACAATCATACTATCTCACTTAATTTCTTTTTTTTGTGGGGGGTGGAACTGGGGATTGAACTCAGGCCCTTGCACTTGCCAGGCAAGTGTTTATTCTACTGAGCCATCTCCCTGGCCCCTTCACTTAATTTCATTTACTCTGAAGACTCAGAACTTTTCCTGTTTTGAAAATTCTGATTTGTGTTTATTTTTTCATTTTCATTCCAGTTTTTGCATGTGCTGCCCAAGTGAGCACATATTCATACTCACCCAAAGAGCTAAAATAGGGATGTAAAAGTTTAATAACATCTAAATCCATAATTTGACATTCAAAGCTAGTTTTCAAAGATTTTCTTTCTTTAAAACATCAATGCCTGCACTAGATTCTTCTGATTTCCCTTATTTTAGCTGCCCTTTGTGTATATATCTCTGCTATTGAATTACTATTAAAAAGTATGAAAACAATTTTACATGAAGTGATGTTCTACCTTATTTTTCTCCCCGGTGATCTTCCTGGGGTGGATTTCAGAATTATCACAGTGTTGCACAAAAAACCCCAGACTCCATTTCTTATTCAACTCAATGCATTTCTCACTACTCTATTTCTCAATAAACATAATTTTTTTTAGCTGATACTGACGTACTTTGATGAAATCATTCATAGAATCAATGTTTTCTTCATCTAAAATACTTGGGTAATGGTTGTGTGGATTATAAAGGCCTACAGTACCATTATAAGATGTTTTTATATCTTGTTCCCTTTAGTGCCTCTGTATTGTGTTTTAAACTCATTTAAAGTTCCTCTCATTTCTTCATAGTGTTTAGTAACTGGAACAATATTGCATCACACACGAACTTGCACTTTACTTCCTTCCTCAAATTATTAATGAATGTGTTGAGAGGCTATCACTACCTCTGCCCTTCTCCGTTCTCAGGAGCAGCCATTCACTACTTTGTTTTTTCCTATTTCTTCACCAGTTTTTAACCCATTCATTTGTTTCCACCCATACACTGGCTTACTTTGTGGTGGATGATGTAGGAAATTACTCTGCCTCTTAAGAATGTATCTTGCAGCTAGAAACTAAAGCCAGCGTATTTCTGAAGCATCCACTTATCATATGGCATTGTAAGGGTATCTCCTGGCCCTGAGTTATTTATTATCTTTGGTTCTGGTGAGTCTAAGGAAGAGAAATATGTGCTTGCTTTTTAATAATTAAATGTAGGTAACTTTTGTAAGTATGTGCACTTGTGAGGCAGAACTATGTCTAGTCTACTGGGGTTGAGAAGAAAAATGCCTTTGGTCTCTGACTTGATTTCTTCATTCATCTCATCTAGGTGCTCTTTGTGTGTTAAACCTTATTCATTCCCTTCCATTATGCAAATGACCACAAAGGATTGAGGAGATAGCTCAGTGGGCTGAGTGCCTGCCTGGCAAGCGCAAGGACCAGATTTCAACCCCTGGTACCATATGCTGTGCTGGCCCCAGAACCCTGGCAGTGGTGGTGCACACCTATGATCCCAGCCCTGGGGAGCCTGAAACAAGAGGATCAAGCCAAGTCTGAACTGTGTAGCAAGACCCTGTAACAACAACAACAAAAACAAATGACTGGGTCAGCCAAATAGCTCAGTGGACTAAAGCACCTGCTTAGGCAGAACCCAGCAGCTGGGGTTCCTTTCAGCTTGCTGTGCCAGCCCTGCCCCCAGGGTGCACTGAGACAGCAATTGAGACTGGGCATGGTGGTGCGTGCCTGTAATCCCAGCACTTGGGAGGCCAAAACAGGGAGATCACTATGAGTGTGATCTGTGTAGTGAGTCTGTAAATACATTAAAAAAGAAAAAGAAAAGAAATGACAACAAAATTAAGTCATTGTTTTTAGTTTTGATGAAGTAGGAGTGGTGGGAGGAGATAAGAGATCTTAAATATGAGAGAACCTTTGACATTTTACCTCAAAATGAAAAGAGGTCATGATAAAATGGTGTCCAAAAAATGTGGGCCAATTTTTATTGTGGAGCCTCTAGCTGTTCGGCCCCATGATTTAAAATATGTTCAGCTCCTAAAAGAGAGTTTTTAAGGCCTGAATATTGGAGCATGGATGTTGATGCCCTTAGGCCACTAGGGCTTCAGTTGTTCCAAAGTTCCCTTCCTCTTAAACTACTTTAGCATACCCACTGCAGCTCCAGGGCACTGTCCTTGTTATTTCAGACTGATAAGACAATGGCTGTAGGAAGAAAACTGGAAATGTTGGGCAATTATGCACTTTCATCTTTTACTCATTTCTGTATTTGTCAGGGCAAGACCAACCCTTTGTCATGAACCTAGAAGACATACTCCATTTAGCCAGTGAGAGCCCAGTAGAAGACCTCAGACTATGGCTGTGAGGATATAGCTAAGGTCTCTCTGGCTGTCAGATGGGTAAGTTGACATTTCCAGCACTCAAGGGAGTTGGGAGCTGGAAACCCAACCTAGCTGTGGATATCCCAGGCATCATTTCCCAGTCCACTCTGGGGATGACTAATCTTGACTATTGACTTGATTGATTTAAAAGACTCTTAGGAGATTACTAACTATGACCCTATATCTGTCACAGGCTTTCTCCCCTCTGGATGTTTTCTGTTCTCTGCTTCCCACATCTCATAAATCGAGTAGTCTTCTTCTGCCCTGCCCTTCCACCATGATGTTTCTGCCATGGACCCAGCTGGCCATGGACTGAAACCTCTGAAATCATAAACCAAAATAAATCTGCCTTTGACTTTAAATTCTAGGTATCAGGCATTTTATCTCAGCAATAGAAAGCTGACCAATACATTTCCCCAGGGCCCTTGGAGAATAACTCATTGGTAATAGAACAGAGGATGCCCTTGAGTTCTTTCAAATTCTCACAGCAGAGAAAGAGGACTTGGGTGGAGCCAGAAAAGAGCTGGTTATAGAGCTGACCCAAAGCTCCTTCTAGAACAGTGGTCAGGGTGGAGGAAATATCAATCAGAAATGAGGACTGAGAGTCAAGAATTCAGGTCCAAGGAAATCATTACCAAACACAGGAACTAATAATAGTGCTGTGGGTTGAGTGGTTACTCTGTATTAGACTCTTCATGTAGCCTATACAGGTTGATGTCATTGGTGCTTATTATTTTGGGATTCCCATTTCACAGGTGATCTCTCAGAGAACAGAAAGGCTAAAGAATGTTATATCTAGGCCAGGAGTTCACAAATAGAGTAACTGCAATTTGAGTTGACATAGTCTGACTGCAGTTCACATTCCTAATTAATCCATCCCATTGCTATTTTAGGAAGATTCATCTTCCCAAGCAGTTTGACCATTGAAGAGAGTCTGGAGAAGACCAGCTTTGGGCAGCAGCAGATCCTGTGATTAGAACGATTTCTGAGCAGCTTCCATGATGTTTTTCATATGAAAAATGGATACGAATTTATCCTCAAATCAACAGAAAACTTATTCCAAAAGAGAAGCTTAAGAATCCAGGAGTGATAGCATATTCCTGTAATCTCAGCACTCAGGAGGCTGAAGCTAGAGGATTGCTGTGAGTTTGAGGCCATAAGTTGACCAAAGGGGCCAAAAAGGACTCCAACACAGTGGTCCCTAGTAGAAAGGTGGGGCAGCCCCTTAGAGAAAGAGCCAGCCATTCTGTCAGCAACCAATTTATTATATAAACAGAGCTCAATAGGCTATCAAACAGCCGGGCATGGTGGCGCATACCTGTAATCCCAGCACTCGGGAGGCTGAGGCAGGAGGATTGTTGTGAGTTCGAGACCAGCCTGAGCTACAAAGTGAGCTTAAGGCCAGCCTGAACTGCATAGTGAGACCCTGTCTCAAAAAGACAAAAAAAAAAAAAAAAAAAAAAAAAGGCTATCAAACAATATTATCCCCCCAAGACCATCTCTATCATTGTTTCCAATTACATATGTGTTAAACCACTTTTTCAGCCATCTTCAGTTGCCAAAAATGGCATTTTAATAAAATAAGTATCTAGTTAAGCATAATAATCAAACCATCACATTGCAAAGGTAAAACTCTCCTTTGATTCAAACCTGCCCCAGGCTGGGAGATCAACAGCAGGAGCAAAAGTGGAAAGAATGCAAATCCTTCCCTTTTCTCAGGTCTCATTCCTTCTGTGCTGACAGAGATTGCTGACTCCTCTGTGGGAGACAGGGCCCAGCAGAAGAGGGGTCAGGGTCATCAGCCCACCTTAGATGGTGTGTCCCAGCATGGCCTGCTCAGGGTCTGCTGAGGAGCTTCACAAGCACCTCCCTCTTTGGATTAAACCCTTTAAGTGACATGTCCAAGTCCATCCCTCCTGAACATATATACACACTTCACCTTCCATAAAGGAAGCTTCTTGTCAAGGCCTCTCCTCCACTGTCATCTTTCTCTTCCTCTCCCCTGCCTCAGGTAGTAGCTTCTGTCTCTTGCCTACTCAGGTCTGTCACATTCTAAGTGAGGGGTCCCTTGTAAGGCACTTTTACTTGTCTTGAAAAGGAAGAAATGCTTTTCTTGTTTTTACCTGTGAGAAGGACACAGAGATGTTACCCATTTTTGGCAGGGATACTGCATAGGCAAAGTTGAGCTCTTCTCAGGGCAGCTTATCAGGGAGAAGTGGTGAGCATGTCAGCCATTGCTAGTGATGTTACTTTGATTTCTTGGTTAAGGCAATGCGTACCAAATTTGTCCTCCATAGTGTTGATAGATCTTTATATTCATAGCTATCTTGTGGGTTAGGACAGTGAGGTTCCGTAAAAGCAGATTTTTCTCCCCAGTCTTTGGATGAATTGCATCTTTGTCTATCCAAATACCCATGCCAGAAACTAGGAATCTTCACTTTCTCCTCTTCCTTCCCTTTTGTGTTTGATAAACAAATCCCGTCAATCCTTCCCCTTAATGTTATTCAAATCAATCTTCTTCGTCTTCTCAGACTCACTGCTTAACCCAACTTCTTGTCATCTCTCTTTGTTTTTTTTTGGCGGTACCAGGGATCAAACTCAGGACCTCTCACTTGCCAGGAAGCTACTAGGACAACCCCTAAGTAGGCTCTCAAGTACCTATGTGCTCCTCTCCCCACACTGCTACTAAAACATAGTACTTTTAAAACCTAAAAAATCTGCTTATATAATTTTTCTGCTTAAAACTTTTAATAGAGATGTTGCAGACTGGAAGCTCTAGGCAGTGAAGGGAATCATATGACCCACGTACTACAACTCTGTTTTAGGCACCTGTAGCTGATGTGACAAATGTCCCAAGCAACACACATTTATTTCGCACAGTTCTGGAGGCTGGATGTCCAGGAACAAGATGCTGGTTGATTCAGGGTCTGCTGAGACTCTTTTCTTATCTTGCAAAGACTGTCTTCTCATGATGTCCTTAAATGGCCTTTTCTTGCCATGTGCATACTGAGAGAGCGGGAGCTCTTTGTGCTTCTTCTCATAAAAACATTCTAGCAGGCTGACGAGGTAGCTCAGCAGACTAAAGTACCTGCTTAGGCAGAGTGCAGTGGCTAGGGTTCGATCCCCAGCATGTCATGCCACCCCGCCCCCAGGGTGCACTGAGAGGGTGATTGAGACTGGGTGTGTTGGTGTGCACCTGTAATGCCAGCACTTGGGAGGCTGAAAACAGGAGAGTAAATCCAAGTCTTATCTTTGTAGTGAGACTGTGTACTAAATACATTAAAAAAATAATAATTCTATCCAATTCATATCCCCATAACTTCGTTTAAACTTACCTCCTTCACCACACTATTTTGAAATGGAGCCATACAGTAGGTTAGAATTTTAACAGAAGAATCTGAGGAAGACAGACATAAACACTCTCTGTTGCACACCCCTCCTCTACTGTCTCCCTTTCTCATAGCCATAGCAGACACTGCCAATCAATCATTATATTCTTTCTTACTAAATTTCACTGGACTGCTAGTCACTGAGCCCAGCCTTTTTATTTTTTCTTGCCGTACCAGGGATCGAACTCAGGACCTTTCACTTGCCAGGCAGGTGCTTATGCCACTGAGCTATATCCCTGGCCCCCTTGAACCCAGCCCTCTCAAAGTCAAATTTCCCCTTGCAGCTGGGATGTGTACACACAACTGAGTTTCCTCAGGATTCCAATGACATGAAAGGCCTTGATTCACAGAAACATGAGGAAGAAGACATTGCTGCTGGAGGTGGCATGGCACAACCATAGAGATAGTGGCCTGGACCACTGTGCCCTGTGCCCACCACAGTGCTGTGTGTATTGACCAGATGTGTGATCAAGGTAATTTTCCTGGTTGAAAATCTTTCCGATTTGAGTCTGACTCCCCGAGGGATTCTTGGTGACTCAGCCTGTTTGAAGCACTCACTTTTGGCATCAATTAAACCGGGGATGTGTTGTTTCAACCAAGAAGTCCAGTCCCTTCATTTCTGCATTCTCTGTGCTCTCTGTGGCTCCCTCCCCATGCCAGATGGCCGGCTGCTTGCTGAGGTAGACATGCTCTCCCTGCTCCCTGTCCAAGATTCTCTCTTGCCCTAATCCCCCCTAGCAGCTAGGAGACTGGGCTGCAAGCAATAGAAAAGCTTCTAGGAAGTGGTTTGAATAAGTATACTTTACTTTCTTCAAAAAGTATATCTTTCCTGTTACTAAAAAAATTAAATATAGAATTACCATATGATCCAACAATTCCACTTCTGGGAATTTACCCAAAAGTAGGATCTTAAAGAGATGCTAATACATTCATCCTCATAGCATTATTCACAGAAGCCAAAAAGGTGGGAATGACCAAATATCCATTACGAGAACTAGCTATCTTCTCATTAAGTTTCACAGTCATTGTGAATGTAACTGTTTTGATTCAATCAACATTAAAACTCTTGGCCTGAGAATGGACATTCTGCCTAACTAATCATAAATAACCTTCAGGATTACCTGAGATCTGACTTCCAAAGGAAACCTATATTCTCTTATGAAAAAGAAAAGGAGTAGGTGAACTCTGAGCACCCTGCCAACACACACACCCATCTTTTAATATAGTGTCGAGTTCAGTTGAATATATATCAAGACATTTAATAGCCAAGTTCACCTCATATACATCTGCATTCACCTGGGTGCTCCTACTGTATTTACTATTTCTATTTATCTACTTGTGTGTGATAGTCTAAAAAAAGACAATATTTTGACTTTGCTTTCCCAGTCCATAGGAAACAGAAAATGTAGATGACACCTAGTAAATACTTGATAAATGAATGAATGAGCAAATGGATGAAATGCCTACTCAGAGAAACTGGTTTAAAAAATGAGTCAAAATTTAAAGCTTACAAGGGAAATTAAAGCTTACAAGGGAAATCAGAGAAAACCACACAACACAACTAGCTTGGCTGAGCCTTGCTTTGCTGAAAACGTAGGTGCAGAGAAAAGGCAATGTCTCAGAAGTCAGATGATGAAGGAAAGGGAGAGAGGCAAGGTCTGGGGTTTGCAATCTGTACTCTGAGCTAAGTCATACGTGTCACCAACAACTCATCTTTGGCAGAGTCAAGAACGGCAGAAGCTCCTGAGTTGTGTGCCATTGTGCTGCCTATATCTAAATTTGTCCAATATTTTTGTGGGTTGCTGTAGAACCTTGGGCTGATTTCAAAATTGCAAGATGTTGCAACGCTTGTGATTATGACCAAATCTCCAAATTCACATATCAGCCTGAGGCTGTAATTGAACTCCTGTTAATATCATCAGCCCAGACTCCTTGATCTTGTCTCCCTGGCTGTAAGATCTTGAGTGTTTATGTAAGCTCTGGACTGCATTCCTCCGGTCTTTTTGTTTTGAAGGGAAAAACGAATGCCTCTTCGTTTCAAGCCACCATTTGTCAGCAACTGAAGCCAGTAGCTTGTTCTTCGTTGTTACAAGTTCGGGTTGCACACAGTAGGCACTATTATTAACCCATCTTTTGTAGACCAATGAACAATTGCTGCTACTGAAAAGCAGGTCTCCATGAAAGGCAGAGGGAGGCTTCTGAAAACATTCATTTTTGGTGGCATTGATTTTAAGACCAAGCATATTGGCAGTCTTCCTTTGGTATGTCGCCTCTGAGTGCTTGGTATGTCCTTACAGAGATATACAGAGGTTTAGAATAGGCCCGCCCAGTATCTGGACCCTCACAATTGAGGGCTCCACAGGAGGGTGATGCGTGGATCTGACCTCCCGAGGCCGGAGCAGTGGGTAGCCCTCCCTCTCCCACAGGTGCCTCTGCCCTTAGTCTAAGAGAGAGGAGTATAGAGAAACAATGAAGCCTTCATCCCTCATAGCATGTAGAGGGAAAATATTTGTGTAGGTTGCATTCTGTCTAGTCCTAAAGACTTTGGTATTACTTCATATAAATATAAGACTATGTTCAGAGAAAAAATAAGATAGCCACAATAAGAAATATGAATTTTGGGGCCAGCCTGATAGCTCAGTAGACTAAAGAGCCTGCTTAGGCAGAGCACAGTGGCCAGGGTTCTATCTCTGGCATGCCATGCGGGCCGCACAGGCAGGGCATACTGACACAGTGATTGAGATTGGGCACAGGGGCTCGCTCCTGTAATCCCAACTCTTGGGAGGCTGAAAACAGGAGAATCACTCTGAAAGTCTGATTAATGTAGTGAGACCCTGTAGACCCTGTCCTAAATACAGAAAAAAAAAAAAAAGCAGAAATAGGAATTTTGATAAAGCTGGTTGTCTACTTGAAAAACTGAATTGAAATGGCCATGGGAAAATGTAAAAATTCTAGTGTGCTGTACTGTTGTTTTTAGCTGTGCAAGGTAGAACCTCAGGACCAAACCTGGGCTGACTATGTTCAGAGACAGAAGTGTGATCTGGGCAGGGATGGCTGAAGCGGAGACCAAGGAGATAGGAATCAAGTTCTGAAAGGCACTGACTACAGCACTTGGATGGAGGGTTAAACCTTCAATACTGTTCCTCCAAATCTCCCCATCTCTGCCCACAGACAAGTGGCACCATTCTGTGGCCTGTCAAGAACAAGGTTGCACTGGATCAGCAGATAGCTCAGCAGACTAAAGTGCCTGCTTAGGCAGAGCGCAGGGACTGGGGTTCAATCCCCGGCACCACATGCAGTGATGGCTCCGCCCCCAGGGCACGCTGAGACATAGATTGAGATTGGGTGTAGTGCTGCACACCTGTAATCCCAGCACTTGGGAGGCTGAAAACAGGAGGGTCACTACCAGTCAGATCTGTGTAGAGAGACCCTGTAGACCCTATACTAAACACATTAAAAAAAAAAAAAAACGGAAGAAACAAAATAAAAAGAACACGGTTGCACTGCAGGAGGTGAGCGGCAGGCAAAGAGGCCAAGCCTCATCTACAGTATTTACAAAGCCGGGGCATCTGGCGTTGTCCTCCAACCTCCACCCTCTATCACCTCAGCAGCAGCATTAAGTTCTCATAGGAGCACGAGCCTTACCATGAACTGCACGTGCGAAGGACCTAGGTTGGGGGCTCCTGAGGAAATTCTAATCCAGAACCCACAAATCCAGTCCACACTGCCAAAGTGGTGGGGGAGTCACTGCCCCAAATAATCCTCTTTAGTGAGTATTTAATCTGTAACACCGTGAAACAGTTACTAGCATACTAGCATTGTACTGTGAAAAAGTGTTGGGAGGAGTGGTCTGGGAAGAGAGTCAGAGGAATTTTCTTTCTCTTTTTTCTTGTTTTGGCAGAACAGGGGATTGAACTCAGGCCCTTGTGCTTGCCAGGGAAGCGCTTATTCTGCTAAGCCATCTCCTCAGTCCCCAGAGTTTTCTAACAATTAGCAAAAGACGGAGAGTAGCCAACATTGCCTACTGTGACCACATCTTTCTTAAATGTGTCAGTTATTTTATGTGGAGTGCTATACATTTCCAGATTAAGAATAAAAACATTAATAAGCTCTTTTCATGAAATCTCTAAAAATGTCTAAATGCAATTCTTTTTTGCTCATAGAATCTAGAATTCCAGAGGAACTGCCCCAACCTTACAAGTTTTTAGGAAACTGATTTTTTTTTTTTTTTTTTTTTTTTTTTTTTTTTTGGCGGAACTGGGGATTGAACTCAGATCCTTGTGCTTGGCAGGGAAGCATTTATTCTACTGAGCCATCTCGCCAGCCCCCAGGAAACTGATTTCTATGGTTTTTCTGAGATTACTGTGTGTGTATAAGTGCTTAAGAATTAACACCACCTATGTGAAAAGTGTTCAAAATGAAAAATAGCTGCTTTAGCCTTGCCATTGGCAAGGGATGAGGTAAGGAAACTGTCCCCTTTCCATTTTTTTCTGTCCAGGCTTCTTGACTGTGGCACTGTCGATGGGCAGGTGGGGATTGTTCCTCCTGGTGGGGCCATGCTGAACATTGCAGGGGCCTTGTCACTAGATCCTCCGGCATCTCCTGCTTGTGACCATCAAAATGTCTGTAGCTATTGCCAACTATCCTCTGGGGGACAAGGTCACGCTAGTTGAGAACCCCTGTTGTATTTTAGTTTGGGAGCCTGACAAAGCAGAGAGCTTTGTTGTTCAGTTCCTGGTGGGTTCAGAGAAGCAGTCTTGATAGGAATCCTAGTCATATCTCAAAGGATATGAGATCTGTAAATGAGATCTGAGTATGTAATCCAGATCAGTTCTTATCAAAATATTTTCCTTCTTATATTTTCTAATATCTAACAATACCAGGGTTCCTTGTTCCTTTGTTTCAGAGTAACATGCGCTTTTATTCCTCTGTCCTTCTCCCTGTGTGGATAGTCCTGTGCACTATGGTGCGTTACAAGAAAAGCTTACCTTCTAGTCTTTTTCTCCTTAAAATTTTCCTATATAGCTCTTGCCACTGCCATCCCTTTCCCATTCTTGTGATTTTGCATCCAAATACCCAGAGCTCTGGTCTGGATCCCCCAAGCTCTTCTGTGAAGTTGTGTGTGGGTGGACGGGAGGAGCCACGCAGCCAAGCGGCACCCAATTTAGCCTTGGGGAGGCGGCTGGGAAAGGCTGCCAACACTCATGTGTGCAGGGCTGCAGAGTTTTTTTCATCCTGCTCCACAGATGTGCAAAGATGTAGCACTTCATTTGTCTAAAATTGTTTTTCTTTTCCTTCTGAGTCCCTAACCACTGAATAGAGGGGAAATAGCCTGATGAAACAATTTAAATGAACATGTCAGGTCCATATCTTTCATTTTTTTCTAAAGCCTAGTCATATCATATAAATATAATATTAATATATTATATATATATATATATATATATATATATATATATATATATATATATATATATATATATAATCTCTGTCTGCCTCTCTCTCTCTCTCATCTTTTCAAGATGACATCTGGGTCTGTGATGGCTAATGGACTCTGTAGAAACAGGAAGAAGATGGGAATCCCAGATCCTTACAGTATCATCTGCCTTCTTGCTGACTTTTGCTGTGGGTGGCTAGTAGCCTGGGTCTGCTCTGTGTCACATCTTTGAGAATGACAGTAATCTCTAGGAATTTTGTGTGCATCCTTTAGTTGTGTCTAAGGTACCTGCGGTCAGGTCTGCCTTAGCATAAAAGGGCCTACGTGCAATCCACAGTGAGTCAGCCCCTGCTCCGGCTAGCTGCTATAGACCCTGCACCCTCCATCTGGCTCTTCCCTAGAATGTCCGCCCCCAGCCTTGCTGCTAACAAGAATGGAGGTTGTTCACTTTTAAGTTGCCTGCTTTCCAGTGCTCTTCTCTGGGGCAGGTGGGAACTCCCTGATGCAATGTTTTCATACTGGTCCTGAGGGCAGCCCAGATAATCATATGTTGTTCTTCTTCCCCTGTAACCATGCTATAGCCACTCCCAAGGTGGTGCCAGCAACCTGAAAGATGAGGTCTTGAGCAGCCCTCGTCCCTCTCCCCTGCATAGCAAGTCTCCTTGCTTTGGGCAGAATCAGAAGGAAGATGAGATTCATCTCCAGTACTGGTCTCCTTTATCTCTTTCCCACATAGTCTACTAGCATTGCCAAGGCAGGCTTTCCTCTCTCCCTGCCTGTTTCTCTCTCTTTCTGTGTACTCTGGGACTTCCCAGGGCAAAACTCCAAGATCAAGTTAGCTTTGGATATGCCAGCGGGAGAGATGAGGAAGTCTAGAACATCTTTTCTCTCTCTGACTAAACTTATGCTTTTAAACTATCTGAAAACTCCAAAAATTTTATTTAGAAACTGAGAATTAACTTTTTCCTCCTTTTATACTCTTTTTTTCTTTGCATTTTTTGGGGGTAAAAATCCTTTACTTCCCTGAGGCAACTGGAAAGCCCCAGAAGTATGCAGGTCATTATCAGAGAAAAAGGAGGCAACATTCATATATTTCAAAATGATATTATCACCATGTCATACATGATGCTTCACCTACCACATGTCACATCCTAATGTGGTCGTACCATTGAGGCCTGCAGTATGAGATCAGAATCCTGTGGCTAGACCACATCTGTCCAGTCAATGGCTGGAAGAGTACAGGAAACCAGACAGGAAACCAGAACTCCAAGGGCAAGTCTTAACAGACAGGAGAAAGGGCGTTTTACCGTCTTTAAGGATTAGAGCCTTGGATCTAGGATAGTCTCTCACTTGTGGGACACTTTCCTCTCCCAGACAGAGTCAAGCTGGGCTCTCTGAGGGAGATTATTTTTTCTCTCAAGAAACATGAGGCCATGTTTTCTTGATTCTGCAACTGGGAAGATCCACATAATTGAGGGGTGGCACAGGTCTATAGTTCTGATTACTTGGAAGGCTGAGGCAGGAGGATTACAAGTTTGAGCCCAATCTGGGCTACTTAGCAAGATGCTGTTCAAAAATAAGATTTTATAAAGGGCTGTTTATGTAGCTCACTGCTTCCAGGATTCAATCCCCAGTACTGAGAAAACAAATCTTTTTAGAGGAAAGATTAACATAAAGTAATAACCTCTTATTACTCACTACTATGTAGTGAGTGTCTCACTACATAGGTCAAGCTGGGCTTGAATACAGTCATCCTGCCTCACCCTTCTAAATTCTGGCACTATAGGCCACCATATCAAGCAAAATTTCTTTCTTTTTATTTATTTATTTATTTTTTTTTTTGTCTTTTTGAGACAGGGTCTCACTGTGCAGTTCAGGCTGGCCTTAAGCTCACTTTGTAGCTCAGGCTGGTCTCGAACTCACAACAATCCTCCTGCCTCAGCCTCCCGAGTGCTGGGATTACAGGCATGCGCCACCACGCCCGGCTTTAAAAATATAGATAGGCATTACCTGTTGAACTTTTATTTCATTTTATATATTTTACCAGAACCAGAGATTGAACTCAGGCCCTTGTGCTTACCAGGGAAGTGCTTATTCCACTGAGCCATCGCCTTGGCCCCTTTTTTGGTCTTTGTGAGACAGGGTCTCACTATGCAGTTCAGGCTGGCCTTGAGCTCACTTTGTAGCTCAGGCTGGTCTCGAACTCACAACAATCCTCCTGCCTCAGCCTCCCGAGTGCTGGGATTACAGGCATGCGCCGCCATACCCGGCCCTTTAATTTTTTTCTTAAAAGGACCTCTAATGCCTAAAATCTGGCGATTCTATCTTAAGAAACTCATCATTTACAGGTAAGAGAAAGCCACTTGGGATGGCTTGGGAAGGTATGAAACAAAGGGATGGGACAGAGGCAGGGAAGGGAGAGGGGTAACGTCCATGCCAGGGGTAGCAGGGATATTTCTTGGCTTGGCTGGAAGGAAGACGGAGCAGACCCTGCAGGTCCCTGAGTCCCAGGATGTGGAGCGAGAAAGTCAGCTTTGAGAGAGTTGGAACTCCTGGTTGTTTCTTGAGAAGAGAATAGACACGAAAACCCATGCTTGGGACGCTGGAGTCATAGGTCTGTGCGGCTTCTGATGGGACGGGACATGGGGGTGGGGCTGGCGGGGTGGGGAGGCATCCAGACCCTGAGCTGAATGAACCACAAAGGCTCCTAGTAAACAAAAAGACTTGTAACATTTTAGGCAGTTTGTATCTCATCTGCACATAACTTAGACTGTGTTTGGGTAACCTTCTGCTTTACTTATAGTGTCTTCTTCATATATGCGTTATTATTTTTTTTTCTGTATTTAGGACAGGGTCTACAGGGTCTCACTACATAGGTTGGACTTATAGTGATTCTCCTGTTTTCAGCCTCCCAAGTCCTGGGATTACAGGTGTGCGCCACCACGCCCAGTCGCAGTCACTCTCTCAGCATGCCCGGGGGTGGGGGCTGGCATGGCACGCCAGGTATCAAACCCCAGATTTGCTTTAGTCCACTGAGATATCAAGCCAGCCCTATATTTGTGTTATTATTTGGCATGTAATTTTTCTTGAATTACTTAGCACAAACTATAATTATTTCATTAGTGTGAGTATTTTGGCAATGTCTTTTTTCCACTAAACCATGATGTGCATAAGAGGGTCCATTACTTTCCTTCATATTATTTCTCCAGCACCAAAGCTGGGTCCAGTGTATCATAGATATTCAATAAGTATTTGTCGGCTGAATGAATCAGTGAATGAGAAGAATGAACATACCTCCAGGAAGAGTGCTTGGCATCAATAAATGCCTTTCTGGATTGGGTCCAATTATTTAATTTATTTTCAAAAGCAGAATGGACACCTAAAAAGACACAGACAAACAGATGCCCGCACAGCTACAGGAAGTGGTCTTGGTTTCTCTCCTTCCTCTGAGGCCTGGTGATACATAGTGCTACCTGTTGATCAATCAGAAAGCCCAGCTTTTTGCACAATTACAGTACTTCCTTTTATGAATAAACTTATTGTAGTCCTAGTTAAATTTTCTCTTGCTTTTAAACATTTTACATGTCATCTGCTAAACTGATTGCCTTTTATACTTTATTAAATAACAGTATTTCACTGCATTGTTCACATTGTAGAAAGAGATCTTATATATTTAGATTATAAAGGTTCTGCTACATGAAAGTAGTCCAGCAGTGGAAATATTAATAGAATTAATTGGCATGCCATGCGTGAGTCACTTGAAGACACAGATACTTGAGATAGAAATACTCTGCAAGTCTGGCGAGATAACTCAGCCGACTCTTAGGTGGGCACAGGGACTGCGCTGTGGTGCGGGTCCCGCCCTGGACATGCTGAGCTGGCCACCAAGTCCAGGTGTGGTGGCATACACCTGTAATCCCAGCACTGGGGAGGCTGAAAATAGGCTCTCATGAACTCAAATCACAAGATTAAATCTTGTATTAAACTTTAAAACAGAAATAAGAAAAGGAAATACAGAGGGTTATAAGAAAGGTCACACATACAGATCTCTGTATCCTGATGGGACTCAGCATATTAATAAACACCAATCCAGCATCTGACAAGAGTACATCCTGGCTCCTGGCTCCAGATTCCATGGATCTGAGAACAGCCCTGGACTGGGTAACTGACTTTGCATCTCTGGGAAGGCCAAGGAAAAGAGAAAATCAACCCACACCATTATGCACTGGGTTAAATACATACATTTCACAATTATAGTCATTGGTGAATATCTTTTATGTTATTAGAAAAACTTAAGATTTTAATCAGAAAATACTAAGGTAATTTAACTAAGTTTGTGTACAGAGTTTGAAGGTTAGGTGAACTCAATTTGTTACACCTATAAGTTGTATTTAATATACTTATTACTTCTTAAAGAACTTAGTAAGATTTTGTTAAGTTTGTAACTATCCTACGAAGCAACAAAGGTTTGAGAGAGGGCCAGCCAAATAGCTCAGATTAAGATGCCTGCAAGTAGGCACAGGGGCTGGGGGTTCTATCCCTGGGCCTGCCATGCTGGCCCCACCCCAGGGGTGCCCTGAGATGGCAACTGAGACTAGATGAGGTGGCCTGCACCTATAATCCCCAGCTCCTGGGAGGCTATAAATAGGCAGCTCACTATGAGTCCAATATAGTAGTGAGACCCTGAACATCCTGTAGACCCTTCCCTAAAATTAAATAAATAAATAAATAAAAGGCTTGAGAAGATCTAACATAAAATTTGTAAATGTTGTCGAAAGTGATTAGGGTTGGGGATGTTGCTCAGTGGTAGAATGCTTGCCTATTATGTTCAAAGCCCTGAGTTCAACTCTGAGGTACTAATACATACCTATAATCCAAGCACTCAGGAGGCTGAGGCAAAAGAATTAGTGTGAGTTCAAGGCCAGCCTGAACTATATAGTGAAACCTTGTCTCAAAAAAAGTGTTAGTGCTTACTTGATTTTTTAATGTCCATTAATATTTGTTTTATATAATTGTGTGCACAGGTATTTGTTACATATATATTTATGATTTTTATTTCTTCCTTTTGAATTGTTCTCTTTTCAAGGATGTGGTGACTTTTGTCTCTCTTAATCCGTCTTGGCTTGAAATGTACTTTGTCTGCAAATACAATAGCAGTTACCTCTGTTTTTATTCTGGATTCCTGTTGCATGGAATATTGTTTTCCATCCTTTTACTTTCAGTGTACCAACTTCTTTTTGAATTTAAATGTGTTTCTTGTATGCGGCATATTGTGGATTCTTGATCCATTCTTCCAGTCTGCTTCTCTCTCTCTCTCTCTCTCTCTCTCTCTCTCTCTCTCTATCTATCTATCTCTATCTCTCTCTGTTTTGTATTTTAGGGAAGGGTCCAAAGATTGTTCAGGGTCACTACTAGATTGGACTCGAAGTGATCCACCTGTTTACAGCCTCCCAAGAGCTGGGATTATAGGTGCATGCCACCACACTCAGTCTCAATTGCTGTCTCAGCACGCCTCAGGGGCAGGGCCAGCACACAAGCCTGGGGGATCAAACCCCTGACCTGTGTGCCTGCTTGCAGATGCTTTAATCCACTGAGCTATTTGGCCGGCCCTCAGTCTGTTTCTCTTTATTGGTGAACTGAGACCATTAACACAATGGCTTATAACTGTTGTATATTGACTTAGCCTTTCATGTTATTTTCCTGTTATTGGCTCCCCCTTTTTTCCTTCCCTCTGCTTGTTTGCCCTGCCTAGTGGACTACTTCTTTTGAGGTTCATGGAGTTGTAGTCTTCATCTCTTTACAGAATGTCCTTCAGAACATTTTGGGAATGAGCATGAATCTCCTCAGATGTTGTTTGTCATGAAAGTTATCTCATTTCTCCATCAATTTTGAAAAATAGTTTTGTGGGTTATGTCAGTCTGGGTTGGAGGTTGTTTTCTTTTAAGGCTTGAAACACTTTACTCCAAGCTCTCTTTGACTTGAGAATTTGAGAAGTCAGCTGTGGTTCTGATAGGCTTTCCTTTAGAGAGGATTTGTTTCCTTTCTCTAATAGCTTTTAATATTCTGTTCTTGTATTGAATTTCTCTAACCTTGACTATGATATGCCTGGTTGTAGTTTTTTTCTGGTTATGGCTAATTGGAGTTTTATATGCCTCACTTAATGTATGTTAAATTCACTTTTCCTGCCAAGGAAGTATTCTGCCTTGACATCTGTGAACTTTTTTTTTTTAATATAATTTGTGCTATCTCCTGCTTTTTCACTAACTGAATCCATCTTACGTTGTTCCTTGCATTATCCAGCAGCTGCTGGACTGATTTATTGTGGTCCATTGCTATTTTTAAGAAATCTTTCTTTTTATGTTTGCTAACTGCAAGCCTGTCTTCTATGTCTGAGATTCTGTCTTCATACCAGTTTAGTCTACTGTGGATACTTTCAGTGGAATTTTTAGTTTGCTGGCTATCTGTTTTAATCTATTTTACAGATTCCATTTCTATCCTGCATTGAGCATTCACAGTTTTCATCACTTTCCTACGCTCCTCTGTTTTTAAAATCTGTATCTGTTCCAAGTCACCAAGCATGGTTTTCATTGTGGTTACCATTTCTGCAGTTATCTGAGAAATTATTTGTGACTTGATTTTTTTCTAGAGTCTCATTCATTTACTTTTTTGTTACCACCTCAGAAAGGCCAGGTGGTTATAGGAATTCAAATAAATCAGTTTGAATAAAGAGTTATTTCACTTAGGGAAATGTAATCTTTTAAATTTACAAGTTAACTGAACATTAATTCAAGGGTGGGATAAAATACTTATTTTCACTTAACATACTTTCATATATACTTTTAAACATAGATGAACAAAATAGCCATATTAATTGGTTGACTTTAAAAGCTTAAATTTTTTTTTTTGTTGTTGTTCTTTCAAGACAGAGTCTTACTGTGCTGTCCAGGCTGGCCTTGAACTCACTAAGTAGCCCAGTCTGGGCCTCAAACTCTCAGTGATCCTCTTGCCTTTGTCTCCTGAGTACTGAGGCTACATGTGTGCACCGCCATGCCTGGAAAACCTTAAATTTTTAACTAGAATTTAAGTGAATTGAATAGCAACGTGTGCTTCTTTTCATGTTCCAAGATTTCTATTGAATGTTAAAAACTCATTTTTCAAGGAAAATAAGCAACTCATTTAGATTTTCTGTTAACTGTTTTGGTTTTAAAATTAAAAGCCCTAGGGTAGGCCAGATAGCTCACTGGATTAATGCTCCTGCTTAGATAGACACAAGACTGGGTTCAATCCCCCGGTGTGCTATGTGGGCCCAGTCTCCAGGGTGTGCTGAGATGGTGGATGAGATTGGGCATGGTGTGCAGCCCTGTAATCCCTGCACTTGGGAGGCTGAAAACAGGAGGACCACTGTGAATCTAACCTGTGTAGTGAAACCCTGTAGACCCTGTACTAAATATTCATAAAAATAAATAAATAAAACTGCAAACCCAATCTGTCATCCTTTGTTGGCAGATACATTGTCTCTGTCTTAGTTACATTCTCTTTGTTGGAACAAAGTAACCAACACCTATAAATTAAAGGACGGGAAGGTTTGTTTAGCTCACAGTTTGCAGAGGTTTCAGTCCACAGTCAGCTGGCCCCAGAGCAAGGTGGTAAGGCAGAGGGTGCTGCGGAGGAGAAAGTGCTCATGGCAAGGGAGACAGGCAGCAGCAGCAATGGAGGAAGTAGGAGGGGTCTAGGCTTCCAGGCCACACCCACAGTAGCCCACCTGCAGCTGAGGCTTCACCTGCTAGCATCGCACTCAGCTATGAAATCGTCAGTAGATCAATCCAGTATCACATACCTAGGATCTAGTTGCTCCCTAAGTCCACCTACGAGCATGCGAGCCTTTGGGTGGACATCTAGATATAAACCATAACAGTCTCATTTGTCCTTCACAATCTCT